>CAKNXH010082711.1:42074-81080 GCA_932178445.1 Andricus quercusramuli
AAAAAAAAAAAACTTTCAACCAAAGAAATTAAATTTTAACCAAAAAATTAATTTTTGATAAAAAAAAAAGAATTTTTAATAAAACACGTGAATTTGAAACAAAATATTTTTATTTTTAATGAAATCTGCAACCTAATAGTTAAATTTTCAAACAAAAAGGTTATATTGCTTCCAAGAAAAGATAAATTTTCAACCCAAACGGTTAAATGTCTATCAAAAAATAAACGTCGACGAAAAATGGAATCGTTAAATTTTTAGTGAAAAAAAAATTAATTTTCAATTCAAAGAAACTGATTTTCTACAAAAAAGAATGATTTTGAACAAAATGCATGAATTTCCAACCAAATTTTTCAATTTTTAACGAAATTTTCAACCAAATGGTAAATTTTCTACCAAAAAAGACAATTTTTCAACCAAATAGATGAATTTTCAAATAAAAAATGTCAATTTTTCACAAAAAATAGAATAGTTTAATTTTGGGTTAAAGTAATAAATTGTTTAACGAATAAAATAAATTTTGCAACAAATTAGTTAAATTTTGAACAAAACTAATGAATTTTCTATCAAAAATATTAAATGTCTATGAAAAAAATTTCGACCAAAAATTTGGGTAAATTTTTATTTGGAAAAATTAATTTTCGATAAAAACGCTAATTAAACAAAAAATTAATTTTCAATCAAAAAATTGATTTTATACAACAAAAAAAAACATTTCTAACCAAGAAGATTAATATTCTACCACAAAAGGCAAAACTTCAACAAAGTACAGAAATTTTGAAACAAATAGTTGAATTTTCAACTGCAGAAGATGAATGTTCAACCAAACATGGAACAGTTAAATTTTTAGTTAAAAAAATAATTTTAAAAATGTTAACAATTTCTACAAGTTGTAACAAAGTAGTTCCACTTGGAGGATTTTTTTTCAATAAAGGGTAATTAGTGCGCGCGAAACACGCCCAATGTTCTGGTTTCTCATATTTTTAATAAAGCTTTATTTATAAATAATTTTTTTCAAATTAAACAAAAAATATCAAACGAACCATTTCTGTAATTCAATCGAGAAAAAATCTGATTATTCAAAAAATGAGAGCGTCTTTGAAGCCTGACAATGAAACTTTGATAAGAAGAACTAGTTTTCGTAGACGCGTTTTCCATTGAAGGTAAATTAAATTTTTCCTCGTTTCAAAGGTTACTGTGTCAAAAATTTCAGTATATAAATGGCCCGCCGCCAGCATTTCCATTTTAGTAAAAAAAAGAAGTAAGAAGTAAAAAAATAAATTTTCTGATTTTTGTGGCATGTTCTTGTAAGCGACCATGGCGAAGTTCTTAATCTTGGTTTTAGTAGCACTTCCCGTCGGTGAGTACAGGTGGAAAAATTAAATTAATTAGAGAAATCATTTGTTATTTTCCATGCAATTAATTTCAAAATTATATTTATATTTTAAATAATTTTTTTCTGAAAAAAGTTCTTCTGTGGCTCCGCTAAGAATCGAACCACAGAACTTCTGATTTCCAGTCAGGTGCTTTCCCATTAAGCTACTAGAGATATCGAAAAAAAAGCATTTTTTTAAGAAATACATGCGTTATTTTTCTAGATGTTACAAATCAAATTTTTTAGGGAATCTGTATCACCATTAGAGAGTAACAGGAAATATTTTCGAAGAAAAAGAAAATTATTTAAAATAATGACTCTTTCATCGTGTGAGTATAGTTTTCCGATTTCGGAAAAAAACTATTCTTTATACGAAATGAAAATTTTGAATAACTATTTATTTTTCAAATTTACTTCTTCATTTGTTTCCAACGTTATAAAAATATAATTTTCCTAAACTTCTTGAGAAAATTAAAAATATTTTTAAAGACTTCAGATAATAATATAATAATTTTATTTTCAACCACAGAGATGGTTTTTCAACTAAAAAAATTATGAATACTTAACCAAAAAAATTGAATTTTCAAAAAAATAGCTAGTTTTTGAACCAGTTGGTTAATTTTCAACCAAAAAGGTGGAATTCTCAACGAAAAATATAATAGTTTGAATATCAGCTGAGAAAAAATTTTAATTTTCAATAAAAAAGAGTTCAAATAACCAAAAAGAGAAGAACCTTCAGCAAAATATCTCAACCCCAGACAATTTTTTTCTAATAGTAACCAATCAAAATTTTTTATATTTTATTTCTAAAACTTTTAAATCTCTTTTAAAATGATTCAAATTTTACCTAAAATTTTTGAAAAATAAACAAAATTTCCTTAAATCTCCCATTTTTTAGAAGAAATCTTTTGAAATGTTTTAAAAAATGTTTGCAAATTTTATTTTAAAATTAATTGTAACAAATAATAACAATTTGATATTTTCTCATGAATCTTAGGAAAAATATGGTATTGTCTTCAAACCTTTCTAAGCAATTTCAAAATTCTGAGAAAAAAAAAGTTGTATTAAACTCTTACAGATTCTTCTTCAACATATTTCAAAATTTTCAAAACTTAAAGTTAATGAAATTGCAGCCTATCAGCAAACTATTAAACAGTTGTGAATTTTTGTTTAATATTATTCGAATTAAGTTGATTTTTGTTTGGGAAATTAACTTTCTATGTGAAATTCTGAAGTAACGCACAATTGATAAAAACTTATGAATCTTCTTTGAAATCTAATGATTTTTCAATATTAATTTTTGAATATAAATCCAACGATTTTTATTTAAAATTCATTAGATTTTAAAGAAGAATAATAGTTTTTTTTTCTTCAATTTGCATCTTCTAACAATTTGGGATAATGTTCGTGTTTTTTAATTAGAATTCATCTATTTTAAACAAAAAACATTTTAGAGAAAGCCAAATGTCATTTAAATCTTCCAATTTTTTCTCAAAACAAATCTTTGCAAATTTTCTTTGAAAATTAATTTTTTCAGATGAAAAATTATTTGATATTTTCCCAGAAATTTAAAGAAAAATGTGTAGTTGTCTTGAATTCTAGGATAATTCATTAAAAGCTACTACATTTTTTTTGTAATCTTCGAAATTGTATATTTTGTTTTATTTATTTTTTTATTCATCTGAAGATTTAAATCATTTTTGAATCTCTTCAAAAATTTTGAATAAAATACTTTTCGTAAAATTTCTGAGAAAAATTCAAATGATTGCTCATTTCAAAAAATTAGTAAATAAAATTCAAAAATATTTCTAAAAATGGCAAAGAAAATCTAGAGAACTTTTTAGCAAGTTTTTCAATAACAGAAGATATTTTTGTAAGTTTGAAAATGTTGAAGGGTTTTGAAAACGATTTAAATCTTCAGATGATTTAAAAAAATAAATTGAAAACTAATATACAGTTGCAAAATTTACGAAAAAAATGTACCTTTTGAAGAATTATAAAAGGTATACAATAAAACATTTTTTTTACATCTCTAGGAAAATAACAAATGATTTTTACTTGAAAAAATAAATTTTCAACGAAAATTTGCAAAGATTTTAAAACATTTCAAAACATTTCTTAGAAAAAAAATGGAAGATTTATGGGTAATGTTTTGATTTTTCAGAAGTTTTAGTTAAAATTCACATCATCATTATGAAAGATATTTCGAAAATTTCTAAAAATTACAGAAACAATTAGAAGTTTGAAGATTTCAACAAATTCAAGACAAAATGTAGACTTTTGAAGATTGTGAAATGAAATTTAGAAGCTTTTAATGATTTTGCATGGTTTTAAATGATGAGAAAATTTCTTAGGATTCCGGGGATTTTAAATGATATTTCATATTGAACAATTATTTTTTTAAAGAAAATTAAAAAAGATTTCTAAAAATGTTGAAGAACATCTAGAACCCTTTCCATCCATTTTTTTCAATTTGTTGAAAGTTAATCTATTCTGGTTGAGATATTTTGCTAGAATTTCGTATTCATCAAAATCTTATCATTTTTTTTCGATTAGAATTGATCACTTTTGCATAAAAATGTATAATACTTTCAATCATTTTATGAAATGATTTGGAATTTTGAATTCAAATTTAATCTTATTTTAGATTTAGTGCAAAAAGAACAAATGTCTCTCAATTCGCATTAAGTTTTCTATGATTTTCCTTCTGAAAAGGGATTATTGTTACATTTTTTGTCAAAAATTTCAAATTTGAGATATAAAACAACGTCACGTAATGGAAAACCAATCAGGTTTCCATCAACATCGATTGCGAGATTTTCTAGACATACATATCATTACATCACTTTTCACATTCTCATCCTATAGTGAAAAGGTATTAGATTTGTGTAAAATTTGACCCCCCCCCCCCCGGTTGGGCGGATGGTTACGGTTTGAGACCCCCTGAATCCAAAAAATAAAAAAACAGGTTTTTACAACATGTCTGTCTGTTAGTCTGTCTGTCTGTTTGTCTGTCTGTCTGTTAGTGTGTCTGTCTGTTAGTCTGTCTGTCTGTTAGGCTGTAGATTTTTACTTTGTTAGCAGGATAACTTTCAAAAGAATTAACGTATTAAATTGGGCTTTGATATACTCTTCAAGTGTCCAAAAAAGAAAGGTCAAGTTTGTGAGCCAGCCATTTTGGATAAAAATGAAAAAAGTGAGCACATTTTGAAAATTTTTGAAAACACTTTTTTCAATATTAATAGTAGAATTAAAGAAAAATGAAAATTTTACGCCAAACGTCGCAAGATATGAAACAAATTTCAGGGAAATACAAATATTTCTTCATGATTGAAAACCAATCAGGTTATCAACAACAACAACTGCGTGATTTTCGAGTCTTACGTTATTATTATTATAGATTAGCAGTTCGAACTCGAAAGTTCATTGCCTCATCTACCCGAGACCGCCACGCATCTCTATCCTGTGCATCCTCCATCCAGTTTAATTAATTATGTCCTAGTTCTTTTAGATCATCCCTTACATATTTCTTCCATACGTTTCTCGGTCTGCCTAGGGGTCTCTTACCAATCGGTCTCCCTCTTAAAACTTTCGCCACTGTTCTTTCATTTCCCATTCTTGCTACATGCCCCGCCCATCTTACTTTACGCGCTTTCATTACTCTATTAATATTTGCTGACCCGTAGAGAGCATGCAGCTCATCATTATGCAGTTTTCTCCATTCGCCGGTCTCTTCGTCCCTTTTTGGACCATAGATTTTTCTAAGTACTTTATTCTCGAAAACTCTAAACCTATTCTCCTCTCCTTTCGTCAGCGCCCACGTTTCGCACCCGTACATGACGACCGGCATTATTATTGTTTTGTTGATTCTTACTTTGATGTTTCTAGATAGCAATCGCGATTTTAATAGTGTGTTTGCTGCATAATAGCACCCATTGCCAGCGTGCAATCGCGCGTTGATTTCCGTTTTAATCTTATTTTCGCTAGTTATAATTGACCCGAGGTATTTAAACTCGCTAACCCTTTCGAATTTCATATTTCCGGCTGTTAGATCCCCGTCTTGATTACTTTGTTCAGATCTGACGACGGTCATATATTTTGTTTTCGTTTCGCTAACCTCCAAGCCAATATCTTTGGCTTTTGTGATCAAGATTTCTGCATTTTTTGCTACCGTTTCTTTATCATCCCCTAGTATGTCGAGATCATCCGCATATCCAAGAATTTGTATTACCCCATTGAGAGTAGCACCGGTCGGAATCGTCTGCACTTGCCTAACCACGTATTCTAAAACTAAGTTAAAAAGGACGCACGAAAGTGCATCGCCCTGTTTCAGACCATCGCGGATCGAAAACTCTTCAGATAACCTTCCGTTTACGCGTACTCTTCCCCTACTGCCGCTTAAGCAAATTTCGATAAGTCTAACCAATTTTCTTGGCACACCCAAGAACTCCAGGATCCAGTACATTCGCGCGCGTATAATAGAGTCGTAAGCTTTTTTAAAATCGACAAATAGCTGATGCACTGCTTCATTAAATTCCCATTTTTTTCTAGCAGTTGTCTAATTGTGAACATTTGATCGCTTGTAGATCGGTTTCGGCGGAATCCACACTGGTAATCCCCAATGATTTCCTCGGCGAGAGGAGTTAGCCTACCTAAGATTACATTGGACAGGATCTTATAACACGACGACACAAGTGAAATTCCCCGATAATTGTTACAGTTCATTTTATCGCCTTTTTTAAAGATAGGAATAACAATAGAGTCATTCCATTCCTCTGGAATGCGTTCTGTTTTCCAAACTGTGCGTATTAATTTACAAATTTTTCTTTTGAGGCAAGGGCCTCCATTTTTTATCAGTTCAGCCGGTAGGTCATCGATGCCCGCGGCTTTGTTATTTTTCAACTTCTTTATGGCCATTTCTATTTCTATATCAGCAGGATCATCAATTAATAGATCAGCAGTGTGGATTTCACCGAGATTACCTTCAACGGGGGCTTCGCGTACATTTAATAGTTTATCGAAATATTCTTTCCATAAATTCAGTCTCTCTTTCGCATCGGCTACTAGATTGCCATTTTCGTCCCTCATTACTTCCGTTCTACTTTGAAAGCCTTTCCTTATAAAATTTATTCCTCTGTACATCTCGCGCGGGTTATTCTGTTTATTATGCGTTTCTATTGCTAGTATTTTATTCTTTTCCCACTCGCTTTTCTTGGATCTATAGAGTCTATTTGTACTTTTACTAATCTCGAGATACTTCTTATGTGTTTGATCGCACTTATTTTGTAAACTACTTAGTCTGGCCTTCCAACGTTTTTCAAACCAAAGTTTGCACTCTTCGTCATACCATGGTTTGCTTTTTGTTACTTTCTTTAAACCTATCGTAAGTTTCGCGGCTGTCTTTACCGCCTTTTTTATATTGCTCCATAGGGTTTCCGGGTCCTCCTCGTAATTATTGTTATCGTCTCTCTGTTCTTGGAGAGCATCAAAGCTATTAGAAATCTCAACTTGATAATTTAATGTTTCTGTTGCTGTTTTGAACTTATCTATATTGAAGCGAACTGTTGGCTCTGTGCGGCTTGTTTTCTTAGTTATCGCTAGCCTAGATCTTATTTTTACTATCACGAGAAAATGGTCTGAATTTAAATCCGCTCCCCTATACGATCTTATATCGAGAATGTTTGTATGACGTCTTCTGTCAATTAGAACGTGATCAATCTGATTGTGAGTGTTACCATCTGGTGATCTCCAGGTGGCCTTATGTATATTTTTATGCTTGAAATATGTGCTTTTGACAACGAGGTTCTTTGAAGCTGCAAAGTTTATTACTCTAGTTCCATTATCATTACTGACCTCATGCAAACTTTCTGATCCTATTGTAGGCCTATACATCGGTTCTTTTCCAATTTTCGCGTTGAAATCTCCCAATACTATTTTTGCGTCAAAAGCTGAGAACTTGTCAAAAACCTGCTCGATTGTTTCGTAAAAGAGATCTTTAGTGTCTTCGTCTTTGTCCTCGGTGGGGCAGTGCACATTGATTAATACCTGTTTGCTGAAAATACCCTTCAGTACAATGTATGATAACCGATCGTTAATGAATTGCATGTCGATAACCGTTTGCGAGATTCGTTTATTAATAAGAAAACCGGTCCCCAGTCTCCATTCCTTAGCTCCCCCATAGTGAAAAGTATAGTTATCCTTAGAAATTGACGCGAAATCGCCCGGCCAGCATGTTTCCTGGAGTGCTATTAAGTCAGTATTGTAATCATTTGCTATCTTAATGAGTTCGTTAAATCCGCCAGTACTTAGGCTACGCGCGTTTAGAGTTCCCACCCTTAGATCTTCAACTGTAGTTTTTTGTTTTTGCAAGTTAGCCATGGTAGTTTCAAGATAATCCGCACGTTAGCATCCTATTCCGATCGTAGGTGAGTCCACTGTCCCAGGAGTGATAACCCCCATACCTCCCTAGGTCTAAGTATGGGAGCTTTCTGACTCTGACAAGGACCATGTCAACTTGTCGTCAGACACATTACAGTTTCATCCTCGTATCCTAACGTCCCCCTGCAAGGCAGCGCGCCTACTGGCATCAATACCCCTTCGGCCCTATACAGGCGAATCATTCCACACATCCCTTGCGGGCAGTGTCATCGCTGCGGTGTCCAATGGGCAGCAGGATTTTTCCCTTACAAGATTTTTTGTTTTGGTTCGGGCAGTGTTTCTGGGTGGATACACGCTGCACCTCGGCCTGCCAGGACCCACCCATTGCGTATGAACGCAATTGGTGGGTCCCCCCAAGCCATGGTCATCGTGTTTTCTACCAGTGCTAGGCCAACATCTTAGGCTGGGTTCACCACACCCACGACTGGTTCCTATCGGCTGTCCGCGGCTGCTTATTCTTGTATTCGCAGCTAACCTGAGGGGCTGTTCAGCCTAACGGGCCGTTCCTCTATCCGCAACCCGAGGACGCGCCGCGTAGTGGTGACAGGAACCCACCGAGCAGGAGGCTTACGTTACACCACTTTTTTTTAGATATGATTCTCCATTGTTGAACAGAGTACCAATATTTTCTTTGTAATATTATGGGCAGCCTCTAGTCGTTAATATATGTTTTAAAAATTTTAAGGTTTGGCACAATCAACAGAAGCCGAAGAAGACGATTTTGACCCAGAGGATATAGAATCTGGACTGGAGGAATTATTTGGATTAACGTTCGATGATTTGAAGAAAGAATGTAACGTTGATTTCGAAACTGCATTGCCCAAAATTGGTGCTGCTATTGAAAAACTTCAAAAAATGTCCGAAGATTTTGATGCAGAAGCAGCCACGCACTTCAACGAGGATGATCCTAGATTCGAAGAACGGGTTTCGACTGATTGTCAAAGAAGTGAATCATTCAGAAATGAATTAACAAATGTTATTAGAGCAGTGCTGCCATGCGCCAACGAAGATAGAGTGTCCCAACTTGTGAAACTCTCTGAAATAAACACTTGCTAAAATTTTTGCAAAATTAAGACACTGTAAGTTTGTTAAATTTTTTATATCAATTTCATATTATAATTTTAGCAATAGCTTAGAAATCATTTTAAAAATGCCAAACAAAAAAAGGTTAAATCAGTCAATGGTTGCTTGATTAAATTTAGCTAAAGCAGCTAAAACAAATAAGGTAAAGGTACCTATCATGAAACATGTCCCAATTATGAAACCGATTTATAAATAATTTCAAGGTATATTTTTGAATACAAATAACTATATTAATAATTATGAAAGTTAGGCTTCTTATCTATATTTATTCGAGTCAGAAGGCTTGATACATATAATTGGTTTTATCTCGTGTATTCACAAATTTTCATTATTTTACATGTGTAATACATTAAACGAAAGCTTAAGGTTTATAGATTTGAGATTACTGCGCTTTTTCTTTGTTTGGCTGCAATTTTATTTATTAATTAGTTGTTTTATAATACGTACACCTTTTTTTAAAATGGTCCTTATTTATGGAACGGAGAAACATGGGTGTTTCATATCGAAGGGTACGTTTTCAAAGCTTGCTCCTATTTATGGAACAGAGGAAATTTTGCAATAAAATTTGTTTTTCATTATATTGATATGAACTATGTTATGTTATTATATAATACTCAAACTTCGAGTTGAACAAATTAATTGTCAACGAAAAAAATATTAATTCTCAACAAAATAATTGAATTTTCAACCAAAGTGATCAATTTTCAAATAAAATGATGAATTTTCAACTAAAATAATTGATCTTTCAAACAAAACACATACATTTTCAACTAAAATGACGACTCTTTTAACGGAAATGGTGGAATTTTCAACCAAAAAGATCAATATTCAACCATGAAGATTAATTTTCTACAAAAAATACGAATTTTCTACACAATATATGAATTTTCAACCAAGTTCTTAAATTTCCAACTGAGAATGATGAATTTTTAACCAATAATTGAATTTGACACAAAAAAATAGAGAAAAATTTTCAACAAAAAATAGAATAGCTAAACGTTAAGTTAAACAAATTAATTTTTAACGAAAAAAAAACGACTTTCAATCAAACAGTTCAATTTTCAACTAGTGTGATGAATTTTCAACTGAAATGATGAATCTTCAACTGGAATAGTTGAATTTTATACCAAAAAGGTACAAGAAATTTTCACAAAATATTTTAATTGAGAAAAAGATCAATTATCAATCAAACAGTTAAGCTGTCGTCTAAAAAAGATACATTTTTTCAAAAATAGAATAGTTAAATTTTCTTTACAAAAAAACTAATTTCTAACAAAAAAAGCGAACTTCCAACAAAATAGTTACATTTTTAACTGGAATATATAAATTTTCAGTTAGAAAAATTTATTTTCAACAAGGTCGTAAAATTTTCAATCAGAAATGAATTTTCAATTAGAATGATGAATCTTCAACTGGGATAATTGAATTTGATACCAAAAAGGTACAAAAAATTTTCACTAAATATTCCCATTTTTAAATAAAATAGATCAATTATCAATTGAACAGTTCAATTTTCGTCCGAAAAAGATACAATTTTAACCAAAGATGAAATAGTTAAATTTTCTGTTAAAAAAAAAGAAACTAATTTCTACAGAAAAAAAAAGAATTTTCAACAATATAGTTAAATTTTTGACTGGAATAATTAAAGTTTTAGTAAACAAAAAAAAACTGATTTTCAACACGGTCGTTCAATTTGTACCTTTTTGGTATAAAATTCAACTATTCCAGTTGAAGATTCATCATTTTAATTAAATATCCGTTTCTGATTGAAAATTGGACGATCTTGTTGAAAATCAATTTTTCTAACTGAAAATTGATCTATTCCAGTTGAAAATTTAACTATTTTGTTGGAAATTCGCTTTTTTGGTAAAAATTAGTTGTTGTCTTTTTAAAAAAAATTTAACTATTCTATTTTTGGTTGAAAATGTATCTTTTTTAGACGACAGTTTAACTGTTTGATTAATAATTGATCTTTTTTTTTTTTTTTTAATATTTGGTGAACATTTTTTGTACCTTTTTGGTATAAAATTCCACTATTCCAGTTGAAGATTCATAATTTTAATTAAAAATCCGTTTCTGATTGAAAATTTGACGAACTCGTTGAAAATCAATTTTTCTAACTGAAAATTTATCTATTCCAGTTGAAAATTTAACTATTTTTTGGAAATTCGCTTTTTTTTTTAGAAATTTGTTTGTTTTTTTAAAACAGAAAATTTAACTATTTCATCTTTGGTTAAAATAGTACCTTTGTTGGATGAAAATTTAACTGTTTGTTTGATAATTGATCTGTTTTATTTAAAAATTGAAATATTTGGTGAAAATTTGGTGTACCTTTTTGGTATAAAATTCAACTATTCCAGATGAAGATTCATCATTTCAGTTGAAAATTCATCACATTAGTTGAAAATTGAACTGTTTGATTGAAAATCTTTTTTTTTTCATTAAAATTAATGTGTTCAACCTTACGTTTAACTGTCCTATTTTTTGTTGAACATTCTTCTCTATTTTTTCTGTAAATTTAAACTATTGGTTAAAAATTTATCTTTTTCAGTTGCAAATTCAACAACTTGGTTGCAAATTCATATATTGAAGATTGATCATTTTATTTGAAAATTGATCACTTTGGTTGAAAATTCAACTATTTTGTTGAGAATTAATATTTTTTTGATTAACAATTAATTTTTTAACTTAATAGCCTTAATAATATCCTTAAAATTAATAATCAAGTCTTTAAACATTTTTGGAATCGTGATCGCTAAGCAAAATCGTATCTCAAAAAACACCTTTCTTTTTGTAAAATCTGGTGTATAAATTTTTCATTTTTTGCTTTACACAGGCAAAGATTTATAATATTCCTCAAAAAATGTTTGATTTTGTAAGCTGTTTTGTAGGCTGAACAGCTCTCTCACGAAATCGAAAACAAAACAAACAAAAAACAGATTTTATAATTTTGCTTCATTTTACTGTATTCTACTCTCAAACAGTTATCAGGTGCAAGAAAGTCGTTTTCCACACAACAAAGTTTTAAAACTGTGAAAAAAAGTATAAAAAGTGTCAGGAGTTTAAATTGTTTAATTCGTAATAGTAACGCTATACATTTCAATTTATTCGACTTTTTCTTTTAAAGAGAAATATTGCGAAAAATAATTTAAATATTTTACAAAATTTTAATTTCAAGCGAAAAAAATGTGTTTACTACAATATAAATGCAGCTGAAAGAATTTGATTCAAAATGCGTTGAATTGAAGATAAATTTCGAAAATAAAACTGAAAGCAATTTTCAAACGTAGCTTGGATTAGTTTAATTTTTCACGCTTTGAGCTTGAACAATTTTCAAAGATTACAATTAGAAAACATACATTTTCTAAAGTTTTTTAAATTATTATCAAACTTTCAAGGCTCACAATATTTAAAATCAGAAATCATTCAACATTCCTCAGTAGATTTTTTCTCATTTTACTATATATTTTTTTTTCTTTGACCTTACAAAAATTTGTCTGATCAATTTTGATAATAATAATAACATTTGTGGGTAATCGAAATTGAAAATTTTAGAATTTTAGAAGCTTTGACTTTGAAAAATTAAATTTAGTTTTCAACTTCAAATTGTCAAATTTTAATTGCTTTTGAAATTGTTCTATTTTTGACATTTTATTTCCCAAATATTCAGTTTCGAGATTCTTCACTTCAAGAAATTTTGAACGCTTTGAATTTGAAATGATACAGTTTTAGCTTATGATTGAAAAATTCTCAATTGCAAATTATTCAATTTTCAAAGATTGTATTAAGAAATAATACAAGTTCAATTCCTTTCAATTCCATTCAAAATATTGTTTCTTTTTTTCTTAAAAATTGCACCTAATCTGCAATAGTTTGTATTAGAGCATTTTCAATGATTATTGAATTATTCGTATTTTCCATGTTAGGAAATATAAATCCAGAGATGTGAACCTAGCATAGTCAAAATCTGCACTGATTGGAATTTTCTGTTTACCATTTTCTTTACATTCTCTTTCGAATGAGAAGGTATTGGTTTCATCTAAAAATTGACTTAGTCGGTTTTCATAAAATCTCCACATTTTGGGACCCTCTGAATCAGAAAAAAACGATTTTTACGAAGGTGTCTGTCCGTCCGTCTGTCTGTCTGTATGTCCGTCCGTCCGTACGTATGTCTGTCTGCCTGTCTGTCTGTCTGTCTGCCTGTGTGTCAGTCCGCCTGTCCGTCCGTCTGTCTGTCTGTCTATATGTCTGTCCGTCTGTCCATCTGTCCGTCTGCCTGTCTGTCCGTCTGTCCGTCTGTCCGTCTGTCTGTTTTTACGTAGTCTGTAGTATCGTGTAGGCACGATAACTTTTGAAAGATTGATCAGATAGGATAGTGCTATGGCACACTTTTTGAGGGTCTGAAAAGAAAGAACGAGTTCGTTAACCAGCTATTTTGAATGAAAATTGAAAAAGTTAGAGCATTTTCAAAAATTCTGAGACCATTTTTTTCAATATTTAGAAATTCTATTTACGCCTATTCATAGTACTCGGAAACTCAAATAATTTATGGATATGACTTTTCCTGAGAGAAATCAAATTATCAGAGTTATAGCATTTGCAAAATTAAAAAAAAAAAAAAAACGAAAATGAAAATGAACATTTTACGTCAAGCAACGCACGATATGAAAAAAAGTCAAGAAAAGAAAAACGTTGCTCTTTGAAAGCCCTATTAGATTATGATAACAACTTTTTTAATTCTTCTGGAAAAATCGAAAATTAAAATTTTGATCGCACAAAAAATAATGAAAAATAAAAACTTTCATTTTGCGGTCGAACTATACAAGAAACAAAAAAAATTAATCAGAAAAAATTGTAGACTGAGAAAAGACCAACAAATTTGTTACCAATCATTTTTTTATCAGACACGTAGTTTTTGTTTTATTCGTAAAAAACATTAAAAATAAGAAAAATCAATTTTTGGACAAATGGCAACAGCTACGAAAAAAAATGAACAGACAAACGTTATCCACACAAAAAAGAGCTGGAAATTGATTTTTAATCATTTTTTATAGGGTGTGCAGTTTTTGTCATATTCGTAAAAAAACATTGCGAATAGAAAAATTAAATTTTTGGACAGAAAAGACACAAGCTATCAAAAAAAATGAATAGACAAAAAATGCTCTTCCAAGAAAGAGTAAGAACTCATATGAATTTGTCATCAAAAACTTTTTGATAGCAGGTGTAGTTTTCGTTTCAATCTTAAAAAATAATATTAAAAAAAAAAAAAAATTTCTGTTAAAAGGACACAAGGTGCGAAAAAAATGAAAACACAGAATATATTAATAACTAAAAAATCAACTTTTTGGAAAAAGGACACAAGCTACATTGACATTTTATTTAATTCGTGCAGCAAAATTTCAAAATTTCAATATCTAGTGCTTTGTTTCTAGCACCAAGAATATTTCACAAGAAGTTTAGAAGCTTACATCTACTTTAAGAATTGAAAACAAGAATTTGTAGCCACAACGAAAAGTTTGGCTAAAAAACCTAATTATCGATTAAGATTATTTTTTACTATTTTATCACATAAACTTTTTTGATAAGAATAAAATTATCAGAGGTATAGCATCTTCAAAATTTAAAAAAACAAAAGGATATGAAACTTTCAAGTCAAACAAAGCACGATATGGAAAAAAAGTCAAGAGAAGAAAAGTGTTGTTTTTCAAAGCCCTGCCAGATTATTATTACAACTTTTTGAATTTTCTTGAGAAATCGAAAATTCAATCTTTGATCCCACAAAAAAAGAGAAATAAAAAAATTCTATTTTGTGGACAAACTATACAAAATACGCAAAAATATCAAGATACAAAAATTGTGCACTCAAAGGAAGTCTAGAAATCTGTCATGAATCACTTTTTGATAGGAGACGTAGTTTTTTTTTAATTGTTAAAAACGACATTAAAAATCAAAAATAAATTTTTTTGATAAATAACACAAGTTACAAGAAAAATAAATCAACAAGAGTTGTTCCCTTAAAAAAGAGCAACAATTTTATTATTGATTATTTTCTGATAGGATGCGCGGTTTTCGTTTTAATCGTGAAAAATAACATGCAAAATATTGCATATTGCATAATTCTGCGAAACTAAACTTTACACAGCGAAAATCTGTGAATTTCCCTAGATATCTCCGAAATCGTAAAAAAAATTATAATCCATTAAATCCTTTTCGAATCTTTTGAAATCTCTTTAAATTTGTAAAATTCCCTAAAATCTTTAAAATAGTTGGAGGTCCTAGAAAATGATCTAAATCTTCTGATATTCTTCAAAGTTCCTTGAAATATTTGGAAACCCTACAAAATTTGTCGACATCCCTTGAAACTTTTGATGCCACTCGAAATTTCTGATATCATTTGAAATTTTTACCTTGATGAAACTAACGCCCTGAGTATGGCGCTCTGTTTTTGGTCACGCTTGTCTGAACAGATACTTCCCTCTCGGCGCTAAGATCCCTTTACTTGTTTTTGGAAATTTTGTCTTCAGATTAATAATCAGGGACCTTTAGAACTTAAATATAACAAATTCAATGAAAATAAAAAAAAATACCTGCAAATTTTTGCCAGGTTTTAGTGATTGCAGGAATACAATTAATAAAATGACTTTCTAGTAGTAACGGCCGTACAGGTTAGCCGCCGCGGCTAAGACTGGATGCCGCTACTACTTTTAACGAGTAGTTAAAAGAGTGCTTGGTGGGCCACAATCCGTTAAGAAGTGTATCCTCTTTTTTTTTAAAGAATTTCAACAAATAGTAAAGATAAAACTTGAACCAATAATTGAATAATGAAGTTTTAATTTGAAAGAATAATTCCCAACCAGAAAAAACGAATTCTCAGTAAAATAGCTGTATTTTAAACCAAATAGATGAATCATCAATGCCCAGAAAAATTGTTGATTTTGAGAGCTTAAAGAATGAATTTTATGTTCAAAATTAATTTTTAATTAAAAAGAGAATAGTTAAAGTTCTTGTAAAAAAACCTAATTTTCTAAAAAAATAACAAAAAATTCCAAGAAAATCGTTAAATATTTAGCCTAAGAAACGATTCTCCAGCCGAAAAGATAAATTTGGAACAAAGGGAAATTAATTTCTACCAAGAAAGTCAAATTTTTAACAAAATACATGACTTTTAAACACCTTGGGATTGATTCTATTATTTGAAGAATTTTGATTTGTTCTAGTCAAATTTTAAAAATTTCAGTCTAAAGTTATTAAGTGTTTAACCTTTCAAACTTGAGATTGTGCAATTATTAAGGCTTTGCATTTTAAACAAAGTATCAGAATTTAAAATCAAACGAACTTACCTTAAGTGAAGTTTGATTGTAATTATATGAGAGTCTCGTTCGAGATGATTACATCGTAGTACCGCTACTTTGACTAGTTCTAACCACAATTTTAGAGAATAGATTTGAAGAAACTCGCGGCTTCCCGTGGCTTGTTCCTTCTATGCGCTCTGACTGTCACTCTTCATACAGTTTAAAGCTTTCCCCGAAATTATGGAAATAAGCTCTATATATATATATATTTTTTTTTTTTTTTGGGTGGGAAGAAACTTTTAAAGAATGAAAAAGTGGGAGGGATGTAATCATCTCGAACGAGACTCTCATATAATTACAATCGAACTTCACTTAAGGTAAGTTCGTTTGATTTTAAATTATATTTCGAGTCTCATTCTTCGAGATTACATCGTAGATGTTCAGAGCATAATGACTTAATTATTCAACTTACTGTTTATATTATTAATTATATTAACAATCTCCAGCAACACTCACTGAGCTTAATTACATAATATTTGTATCCAGATTTTATTCATTTTTTAATTTTGTTGAGAAAACAGAGCTTCAACGAACGATTCTTTTCTTGGTTCTATTGGTCGTTTGTAAAATTTTGCAAACACCTGTGAATTCGCTGACCATCCTGCCGTGCTTTTTATGATATTCACGTCCAAACCCTTCGATTCCGCCGCTGATGTGGCTGCGTGTCTCGTGCTGTGAGCTGTATATTTTTGGTCTATACCCGCTTTTACTAGACAGCATTTTATCCATCTACTTATCGACTGTGACGTAGCTCTATGATAGGGCCTCTTGAAGGTTATAAACATATAGTCCTCGTTTCCTCTTAGACCTTTGGTTCTCTCCAAATAGCTCAGTAGCACTGTAGCAACGCAAGCACTTTTGCGCTCGTTAAAGAAAGGTAAGATAAAAGATGGTTGAGGTGTTCCAACTCGTGACGTTTTAATTTGATCTTTTATCCTTATGGTTACACTATCCTTCGATACCACGATACCACTTATTTTAATTAATGACAATGCCTGTACCCTCTGTGCTGTAGCTAATGCTAGCAAACGCACTAATTTGAAGGTGAGCGATTTTAAGTCTAATGATTCCAGAGGTTCGAGCGTTTCTGCCCAATTTAAAACCGTTTCCGTGTTCCAGGTTGAGTCGTATTTAGGTTCCGTTGGTCTGCTTTTAAAAACCACTTTGAAAAAACGACTTATCGAACCATCGCTGCCTAGATCCACCGCACTTATCAAATTAATAGCCGATCTTTCAGAGTTTAGCGTTCCGTATGAAGCACCTTGGTTAAAACGAAAGGTTAAGTATTTTAGTACTTGGTGGACATTTGGTTGTAGAGGGTCTCTATCGACACTCTGGCAATATCCCCACCAATTTTTGAGAGCTGAATTATATTGTTTGATTGTGGATTCTGATAATGATGAAATTAAAATCTCTACCGCTTCCTGTGGCACTAATTTCTGCTGATATGATTGCCGGAGAGCCTCCCTGCAACCAGGGTAAGGTGTTTTGCTAGCGGATGACTCTGGGACCCGCACGGAGATAACAGTAAGCTGGAAGACGGAGAAAAAATTATTGGGTCTTCTGTCAGCATAGATTTAAATAAAGGGAACCAAGGCTGTGTGGGCCAATGAGGAACCACCACTATTCCCTGAGCTTTATCCGTATTAATTTTCTGTAATACCTTCGCGATCACCGCGAAAGGTGGAAAGGCGTAGAAAAAATGTTTACTCCAGGTTACCGTAAATGCATCTATGTATCGAGCTTCTGGATCTCGCTTCCAGGAGCAAAAAAGTTTGGTCTTTGCATTAGTCCTCGCGGCGAATAGGTCAATATCTGGTAGACCCCACTTTTTTACTATGTCTTGGAAAAAACGATTTCCTAATTCCCATTCTGTATCCACATTGACCCTTCTAGACTCTCTGTCTGCATCCATGTTTTCCCGTGAAGGGATGTAGGAAGCAAAGATCCAAATCCTTCTTCTCTCGCACCAGGTTCAAATTTCTCTTGCCCGTTTATTAAGTTCTACATACTGCACTCCCCCCATATGATTAATGTACGAAATTGCCGTGGTGTTATCGATTCTAAGTAAAATTTCACAATTTTCGTATCCATTAGCAAAACACTTAAGCGCTAAAAAGGCTGCTATGATTTCCAGGTGATTAATATGGAGTTTTTTCTCCGTTTTTGACCAGAATCCGTGAGCATTTTCTCCGTTACAATGAGCGCCCCATCCCGTCAGCGACGCGTCCGAGAAAATCTCTAGTTTATAATTAAGTGATCTAATCGGGTTTTTTGTTACAAAAATACTATTTAACCACCAACTAAGTTCGTTTTTCACGCAGGAATGAATTATCATTCTTCTGTCAAAATCTTGTTCATTTAGTATTAATGCCTTAAACTTTTCTCTTTCTAAGAGCTTCGTATATAATATCCCATAGGGGATTCCTGGACACGCTGCAACTAATACTCCAATTAAAGCAGCCATTTCTCTAATTGAGCAGGAATCTTTGTTTATAAATCCCCGAATAGTATTATTTAGTTTCATTTTCTTTTCCTCTGGTAAAGACACGGTCATGTCACTAGAATTTATAATAAACCCCAAATACTTACACCTCTGTTCTGGTACTTGTTTGCTTTTTTCTTCATTCACGATAAAACCTAATTTATTTAAAATTTCTCTCGTAACAGCTACATTTTCTCGGCATTCGGTCAGTGACCTACCGATACATAAAATGTCATCTAAATATGCTGTCGATAGCCACCCTCTTTCTCTTAGATAATTGAGCACTGGCTTTAGTAACTTCGTGAATACATAAGGACTTGTACAGAATCCAAAAGGCATGCATTGAAATTCGTAGATCTGACCTTTGAATTTAAATCTCAAAAATTTTCTACTGATTGGACCAATGCTTACCAGAAAGTAAGCATCTTTTAAGTCCAGATTACATAAAAAGTAATTTGGATAAATTAACTTCAAGGCTACCCTTAAATCTTCAATTTTAAAATGATACGTCGTTATAAATTGATTTAAACATTTCAGGTTCAATATGAATCTTTTAGATCCATCTGGTTTCGGAACCAGGAAAAAGGGGGACAAGAATTGTTCTACTACCGTTTTACATTTAACTATTGCTCCCATCTATAATAACTTATTTACTTCTTTTTCTAAACAACTTTCATCTTCTAACGAAAATTGCAAATCTTTATTGAAGCTCAGAGATTGTGGTGGCTTTGTCTGGAAAGGAATTTCGTATCCTTTCACACAATTTAAGATAAAAACATCACTGGTGATCTTTTTCCATTCGGGGAGAAAACGACTTAGTCGCCCTGCTACTACTCTCACCTTTTTATTTACTTCTTCTTTTCTGCAAACGTTGACCATTGAATCCTGCTGACTGTCTTGGGGGTGCTGTTGTACATGCTCTTGCTGTTGTACTGAGTTGTTTGGGGAGGTCTCTGCTGATAGGGTCTCGGGCTCTGATACGAGCTCCCCTGTCTCGTATTCTGGCCCCGCCAGTTTAAAGTGCGTACAGGGAATGGTCTAGTCACTTTTTTGCTAGTGGAGGAGGTCGAAGGAAGAGACGTGGCCTTGATTTCTTTGCCGATCTTTTCCATCGATTTCGCGGCTTTAATTTTATCCGTCAGCTTCTCTCCGTACAATAAAGAACCTGGTTTAGTCGTCTGCAATAGGGTTTTCATTGATTTAGTCAGAATTGGAGAGATAAACGCTCTTCTGGCCGAAGAAACCTGAAAATGCAGCTGAGTTAACAGTTGGCCTGCATCGGCTAATTTTTCTAATAAGTCCAGACGATCTAGCGGCTCTTCTTCATCATTTAATATCATTGTGATGCTTTGCCCCAATGCCGACAAAGCCGAACCAGCTAAATTTTGTTCAAGGACGAAGAGCTGATCTCTCTTGACACCCGTTTCGTTTAAAGTTGACACAATCTCCTCGTTCAACTCTGGTGCCTCGAGAGAAATATTTCCCTTACGTGGATATTTATCCACTACCTTCATCTTGGCCTCCTTAGGTAACCCGTCCGTCAACCATGAGGACCATCTCGAGACCAAACTTTCATGTAGATCTACTTGTTCTTTTTTCTTAGCTTCCGGATCATTTCCTAGAAGTATTTCAATTTCGTCGTCTAGTTTCTTAGACTCCGATGACTCTTTCTCAACCTCCACTGGTGCCACCTCCTGATCCTCCTCCTTACGCTTGAGTCCGTCGAGGAGAGCCTCTGGGTCTTCATGAGGTTTGGCAGATTCTGCCGATTCGTTTTTACGAATCTCTTCGTTTCGTGGAGTCTCGGGTACATTCTCCTTATTAGGGGGATCTTGATTCTCATCTGCAAGGAAAAAATTATTTTTTCCCGATAATGTCAGATGAAAATCTACAGCACTGGTTGTTATTGCCTCCTACGTGCAAAATTCGCCAGTCTGAAACGCCCGTCAATACTCATACTCATTGAGTCCCTGACGTCGTGTAATTTAGACTTAACTAAAAGAATAAATATTGAGTTACCTTTATGTGATGTTTTGAGCATTGTGTCTGCTAAAGATTGTACAATCTTTTCCAACCTCCTTAAACGCTTGTTGCTATCTTTTTCCTCCTCCCGATCTCTACTATGTTTTTTGCCTTTTCCCATATTGATATTTGCTGAAAAAAGGTTTTCTGAATCCGATTTCCTTTATTGTTTATTATAATCTTGAGTGAAAATAAACTTTTGTCGTATAATGGAATCTCTAATATGTGGCTTTGTCTAGCACAAAGAACGTTATGAAGAGTGACAGTCAGAGCGCATAGAAGGAACAAGCCACGGGAAGCCGCGAGTTTCTTCAAATCTATTCTCTAAAATTGTGGTTAGAACTAGTCAAAGTAGCGGTACTACGATGTAATCTCGAAGAACGAGACTCGAAATATAATTATCTGATTTTAAACGTTTCGAAAGGAAACAAGATTTCAGAGATGAAGATTTCTTTCTATTTCAAATTCTTTGGTATTTTGAAAAATACCAAAGGAAACAAATATATTAAAGAAGCAGCTTTTTCAATTGAAAATTCTTTATTCAAATATAAAATAAAGAACTCAACGCATGTTTGGTGCGCGCTATTAGAGAAGAGATTTTTTTCAACGTCAATAAAGCAAGTTAAAATAGATAAATTCTCTAAATAATTCTTGTTTTTCACGCAATGCTATATGTTCATGTTCTTTCACCAAACACGTAAAACTTTTTACGCACCCGAAAAAATTGTTGACTCTGCAAACAAGAAATTGCGAAAATTTGGTTTGGGTGATCTGTCTTTAATTTCTGGCATCAAAAAGAGCAAATCACGATACGTTAAATTTGAATACATATTTTCAGAGAAAAATTCACATTTTTTGAAATACTCAAAAAACAGTTCAAACTATTGGAAAATTAATTGAAAGAGAAAACTAAGGAATATTTCAAAATGTTTCAACTGGTTATCGAGGAAAAGAAGCTTCTTAGGAACCTTGAAAGATTTTGAGAGAATTAACAAATTTTTTCAAGAATCCTAGGACATCCTAGGTTGAAAAAAATTTCAAAACAATTCCAAAATACTTGAAAAAGAGTCTGAAAGATTTTGAGACAATTTTTTTAATTCTTAAGAATTATAAGAAAACTTTCAGAAACATTTGAATCATTTTGAAAGGTATTCTGAAACTTTACAAGTATTCAGAAGATTGATCAATAATTTGAAATTTGTAAAGATTTCAAATAATGTAAAACAAAATCCAGATTTTCAGAAATTGTGAAAAAGGTAGCTTTTAGGAATTTTGAAGGGTTTTACGAGAATAAAAAAAAATCTTCAAATTTCTGTAAAAATTTCAAATTATTTTCTATTTCGCTAAATGAATTTTAAAAGAAAAGATTTTAAAAGCGTAACACTCAATGATGAGATTCCTTGAAAAATTGAAACTGATTTAGGATTTATTTTGAAAAACTAATTTCATTTTTTTAAGATTACGAATTATGTCCAAAAGAACTCTGGAAGATTTTGAGAAATTTTGGTCTAAATCAAAAGATTTGTATTATATGCAGAAAAATTATGATTGCAAAATAAAACCGTGCTACTTCATTTTCAAAATTATTATTAGTGCCCTTATTCTAATTGATATAAGTAGAAAGAAATCTTTTATGGTAATCTGATGTAATTTTTCTCTATATAATTTAAATTCGAATAATGCTAACTTTTTTTATTTCCATCCATATACTACAGTGTAATCTCATGTATTATATGAATTCAAGACAAATATTTTAGTTTTTTGCGGCTTGCATTTCTCCTTCCCCCTTTTTTTATCTGTAGCCCTTCTTATGATCAGGGTTTCACTTTTTTCAGGAAAAGTAATTTTCTCATTTTTTCCTTGAAGTTTTGAACTTTAGAAGCCAAATTATTTTAGAAAAAGAATAAATAAATGAAATATAATCTATCAATATGGATCCATATATTAACTAATTAATTAATTATGCATATACAGCATCCTCATGCGCTATTTTTCAACAGAGTTATGTTTTCGATGATTAAAATTTCTTTTTGTATATAAAAATTAAGCCACCATTATTAGAAAATTACAAAAACGATTAGTCCATGTATTTCCTAATTCAATAGTGGAAAGCAAATAATTGCTCGATAGAAATATAATAATTCACTTAGACTGCATACAATGATAAAAGAAAGGTTATAAAAATGAAAATCGTGGAAAATAGAAAATTTTAATAAAACGAAGTAATGGTGTAGCATTCTCAATTCTAATGAAACGATGAGCTCATATTGTGAAATTGTAAACGTGACGTAGCCAGTCTGACTGTCGCCGAATCAAAAACATCGCCGTCTGATTGTTTGAACAAAGTTAAGAAAAATAAGAATTTTTACAATTTTTGAATTACAATGTATCGGTAGAATCGAAATTAATTATGAACGTTTAAAGTCTTCATGCGCTACATCTCTCTAATCTCCATAGAAAATTTCAGTTATTAAGCAAACTTTCTGAAAATTATTTGCCATGTATGAACATGAACTTGTGTGTCTGAAGAATTTCATTTTATAGTTTTTCTTCTTACATGAAAGATACATTATTGCCTCTCTGAATAAAAATTGTTCAGACTGAACTAATTGCTAATTATTAAAATTTTTTGAAGTTGTACGATTGTACAATTATTTCCAATGCTTAAAGGAGGTCAAAAAATAACAATAATCCGGTGTTTGGTGAAGAAAGAACGACAAATTTTATAAAAATTTCAGATCAACGCCATTTTAAAAAAATACGATACTTTGAAGATACCTGAATATTTTTGAATAGGAAACTATGCAGAGTAATGTGACAGTGCAGATCTAGATAACCAGCATTCTGTTGCAATAATTTTAACAAATTTTACAAATAAAATCTTAAGTTAGCAATAATGTCCGTTTCGCTGCGATCTGATATCTCGGAAACGATTTTTTTAATTTGCATAAAATTTGAAATTTCAATTTTATTCGTTACCCAAAGCCAATTTTGAAAACGTATGAAATTTTTATCTAGAAATTCTCACCCGATTTTCTCGGGATTTATTAACTTTCTTGCTCATGTTTTAAATTTGAGTTTCACTAGCTTTATGGAGTTTTTAGATTAGGCTGAGATTATTGTTGAACCTGAAAACTCAGCTTCACTTATGAATTCAAGCTATACGTTTGCAATAAATATAAAGGAACTTCTGATTATATTTCACGGTTACGATTCAAAGAAAATTGTTAATTATAAGGTAGGAATAAAAAAATTAGTTCAAGTGCATGACATTGTAAACATCAAAAACAGGCATCATAAAAAAGTGAGATAGCTTATCTTTTTTTGGCGGAACTAAGATGAGTGTGTACATTATACTTGTTTTTCCCATTTTGAAGGAATAATTTGTGTAAACATATATGTTGGTGAAGGTGACATAGCTTATTCACAGTTTTACAAATTAATTCATTTCCACTAATGTTAAATAATTTGAAGTTCTCCACCATCGAATTATTTAAAATTCCTACTGCTTAAATCAGAGCTTTTTACTAATCTTTACAATTTTTGTTATTGGCGGAAATGGTTCTGAAATCCTCAAAATACTTCAACATCTCTGAAGGCATATACATTTTTCATCTTTGTTTGCATTTTTATACATGAGACAGAGAAATATACGGAAAGCACTGTTCATCTCTATTTTTACGCATGTTGCAATGTTTAGTTATTCTGAAGGTTCAATAGCAAACCAAGTATAGGAAATATGGAAAATTTTTAGAGCCAGCATCAATAATCTTCCTCCTTACAATCTGCTTATTTTTAAGAATAAATAAAGCGTGTCATTTCATAGATGATATAAGACAGTTTATAAAGCAGCCATTAATCAAGTCACTCTTCATACGCAATTCTTCAAAAATCAGTTTGATCTTTTATTTCTGCGTCATGGTTACTGTTGAAGATAAAATGGACATTACTTTTGCCACTTTTGTCTCCACGTTCCTGTGTTTTCTTTATTTTAAGGGTAAGTTTAATACAAGATTATAATTATGATTTATAACGAATATTACGTATGGCTTCAAAGATATTCTATTGAAAGTATACAGTTTAATTAGTATATTTCTGAAGTTTCCAAGCATCCAAGTTCTCTCAATTGCACAATCAAGAGAATTGAAGAAATATGGACAAATTTCAAATGCTATGACAATAAATTCTGATATTTTAAACAATTATTCAAAGTCTTGACATGATAATTGTTATTGAAAGCTTTCTGATTCTTCCCTCTGATTCCAAAAAATTTCAGATTGGCACTATCTTCAAATAAAACATTCAAAGTTGCACAATTAACATTGCCACGAGCAATTGCACAATACCTTTTCGAAAGCTTTTATTCGTAAAATAATAAATGAAATATGTGAGCTTCGAGAGTTTGTTCAAATGTGCTCAGCTTAATGAAACTGGTATTTACTATTTTCTCGGAAACTACTGAATTTAGAAAAAATATGCAAAAACATGATGAGACGATTCTTTTTTTCGTAATTTTAAATTTTAATTAGAGCCGATTTTCTGTACCCATATGGATATCTTAACCTTCTCCATACATTTGTACAGCTTTTTGTTTGCTGATTCACTGGAGATAAGGCACGTTCATTAGATACGTGTTTTCAACAAAGTATTGTTTCAATACCAGCTTCCCCCTGCCTTCCCTTCCTCTACTTCCCTTTGCATAACTTCTCCTTCCCATCGCCTACTTCTCCTCCACCGCTCACACACCCACCTACACATCGACTTGTCTTCACCCCTACTTACACTACCGCCACATACTTCTTCACTGCACTCATTCTTATTCTTCATACACCATTCTTCACTACACCCATTCTTATTCTTCATTCACCATTCTTCACTACACCTTCTTCTACTTTTCTACCAATCCCCACTCCACTTCCCCTTTCCTACTCCCTACTACTTCTTCTCCACCGCTCACTTCGTCACTATAAAAACGAGATTGTCTTCTTCATCCCAACATACACTGCCCCACTTGCTTCTTCACTACACCCCTACATCTCCTCTCCTGCTGCCCAGTTCACCATCTCGTACTCCTTCTACTTTTCTATCGATCCCCACTCCACATTCCCTTTCCTTCATAATCCTACTTATTCTCCACCACTCACTTCGCCAATATAAAATCAAACTTTTCTTCTTTATCCCTACTTATACTACCCCCACTTGCTTCTTCACTATACCCCTACGTATCCTCACCTTCTTCCCACCTCACAATCCTTTACTACACCTCCTCCTACTTTTTCACGAATCCCCACTCCACTTCCCCTTTCCCACTCCCTCCTACTTCTTCTCCACCGTTCACTGCGCCACTACAAAACCGAACTTCATCTTCTTCTTCATCCCTACTTACACTGCCCCACTTACTTCTTCACTACACCCCCACATCTCTTCTCCTACATCCCAACTCACCATCCACTACCACACCTCTCCCTACTTCCCTACTCCTCTCCACTTTATTCAACCTTTCCTATCCCCTCCTACTTCCACTTTCCCTCAATTCTCAACCGCTCACTTCTCCCTAATTCCCCTCACTCTTCCACATCTTTCATTTGCCACGACTCCCATCTTGGGGAAAAAGTACGACAAACCCAGAGTGGGGAAGAAACGGTTTTTTTGGACAAATTATTCTAGAGCTCACAAATCTAATCCGCATTGAGCAAGTTTGTGAAAGTGAAAGCTAGATAAATTCAAATGAGATTTATGAGGGCCGATTTTCGAAATGTTTATTTCTTTCTAGTTAACAACAAAGTTGACGTTCTATTTTTATTTTTCAAATGAACAATCCCATCTTTTTCAACTTTACATTTATGTAGAACATCATACAATCAGTAAAAACACTCCTTAAAAATAGTATACAGCAGTTTACAACATTTCGAAGAAAATATTTATTTTTATATTAACAAATTGATGAGTGAAAGTGCTACATTAGGATCAAAATTACTTAGAGACTTCAGTTCTAATGTTTTTATTCGGAATGTACGAAAAAACAATTCATAGTTATTTTTTATGAATCCAAGGTGATTTTTAGTCTTATGAACAAATTTGTTATTTAACTAATTCAATTTCATGGTTTTATATCCGGCAGACATCGTTTTTTATCGCCTTTTAATTTTCGCTCCGTACTCGAATTTTGTTTATAATTTTTTTTTTAAATAGAAAATATTGTCATCTGACAAAGTCACCTAATAAACAAGATTCTTTCTGAGTGGTTAAAAGTGGATAAACAACATCGATTTGCTAGTAGTAATCAAGTTGTGAATTTGTTCATAAAACTGATAAAAGTAAACAATTTTTGTTCGATAGAGTATCATAAGGGAAGTATTTTTCCAAACAATTCAAAATTTATTTCGTTCAACAAACGAAATCTACCAGTAAAAAAAAAGACAAACACTTTTTTTTCATCACATTTACTTAAACAATTAACAATTGTTACCATGTATTGAAGAATCGTACATATTATTTACTTCCGACAGATTTTTTCTTAATTTTGTTAAAGGAACGAATTCTACAAAGCGCGAAATGGCTAAGCTATGCATTTGTTTATTTAATTTCTTCATATCATTCATAATAACTTTGGATTTAAAAAATAGTAATTGAAAATTATTTTCACGTGTATGTCAAGCAACCAATTGAAAAACAAAGTTCTTAAACATTTGTAATCATGAAGTAGCACTTTCACTCTTCAGTTTTTCGTTATATAGAAATAAATTTTGTTGTTGCTGGAATATTGCTACCTGATGCATATAATTTTTAAGGAATCTCTTTGCTGATTTAATTATGTTTCACATACATGTATGTAGTTCCAAAAAATTGCTCGTAAAAATCTCTTTAAAATTGAGGTATTTTCCATTTTTTATTAAATGCTCAAATTGGATCAAAATTGTGAGAAAAACTTTTTTTCCCCCACAGTGGGACGGACACTAAGCCAATACTATCAGTACCAGGGTGGTCCAAAAATGTACTGCAATTTTTTTTTACTTTTATGAGGTTTCTGAAGAAAGGAATTGCAGTCCTGTTTCAACATCGTCAATACTAAGACGCACCTCTGGGTTTTTGGAATTAACATGGGATTTTAAGCGGGAAAAGCTGAGTTTTCGAAAATATGGGAACAATAACTATTTTTTATTAAATTTTTGGAAATTAATTTTTCGTTGTCAGTCCTACTTAAAAATGTTCAAAAAATCATTTCCAACCCAGTACTTTGGAATTCAACGCTCCAACCCTTCTGTATTGTGCCGCGAAAATGATGATTGATTGAACAATCGATATTTTTTTAATTTTTGTTTTCATTCCAAATCAAGGAAAGGTCGTCTTTTCTGCAAATAATGACACACCTAACGATTTCTAGGATAATATTTTTGGTTAGAAACGTTTTCCAATCATTCAAAAATTTCTATTTCTTCAGTTTTTTTCCACTCAATATAAATTTTGGATTAAGACATTATTAAATATTTGAAAAATTAGTAATCATAAATTTCTGACTTTTTTGAAAAGGTGGAGAAAATTCTGGTTTATATTATTAATACACAAACTAACTTCCTCATTTATCCTAGAAGGAAAATGGAACTATTCACAATATACTGAAACATATTGTTAAAGCAAAGAATAGTTACTTGAACAATTGAGGCATAACTCTTGAAAGAAACAATATTTTTAAAGTGAGCGATATAGTGCAAAAGAATTCAAAACACTAGAATGTTCTCCACATTTCACCCGAAAAGTCAAAAGTATAAGAC
The DNA here is from genome assembly GCA_932178445.1 of Andricus quercusramuli. Taxonomy (NCBI): domain Eukaryota; kingdom Metazoa; phylum Arthropoda; class Insecta; order Hymenoptera; family Cynipidae; genus Andricus; species Andricus quercusramuli. The sequence continues at coordinate 70,599 of CAKNXH010082711.1, forward strand.
TAATAATGGTTTCATAAACAATTCAATAATGTCCTAAAGTAAAAATAATATCCCTAACAACCATTAAACATGTATTTACCTCCAGAAAGTCCTCATTTTTTAGTATTTAAAATGGAAAATTCTAGAAAAATGAAAATTCTTTGAACAGTTACAGAAACCTTTAACAAAAGACATTTGTCCTAACATTCAGTAAGAAAAAAAATGTAAACAAATATAAAATGTTGGACCAATTGGAAAATGACTTAGAGAAAAAGATATTCTTAGCATTCACTTGCAGTATCATTATTTCCAAAAAATATTCACTTCTGATTATTAAAGATGGTGTATATGTTGTTGATATACTGATCTTACTTTTATTCTAGCTCTCTAGCTTTCGCTCCATTACATGGAGCCTCCTCAGGATCTAATTTTATGATGTAATCTTAGTAATTTAAAATTTCCTGGAGAGGATAAGCTCATAATTTATAATTTTTTTTTTTAATCATCTCTAAAAGAAAATGTTTTTAATATCTTTCAGTTATATGTAATCCATATTTTTAAAAAAGCCTGACTTCGGATTGTGAGGAGAAGAAATGTGATCCTGAGGAGGCTCCATGTCATGGAGCGAAAGCCAGAGAGCTAAAATAAAAGTAAGATCAGTATATCAACAACACATAAACCATCTTTAATAATTTTACCCTGATCAACAAAACGAACATCATTCTGGAAATCGACTTCTGATGATTTACAGAGGAGAGTAGAAGTTTCAAGAAATAATAATTGCTGAAAATTCTAAAAGAAGCCCGCCTCTGGCACAATACAAAGCGATTACTGAAGATTTTGAGAAAATCACTGATTTTAAAGCTTCTGCTATCTGAAGATATCCTTTCAAAAATGTAAAAAAAAAAATCGTGCGCTCTTATTTTGATATGTAGAAACTGATTTCTGCAGCTATAATGGAAAACTGAAAAAAGTTTTAAGGCCCACATTATTAGTAGTGTACAAAACCTTCGTAAATGTAAATTTTTTCTACAAAAACAGGTGGTGATGCTTCATTGCTCCACCTCGAGGTACATATGAGAGATGGCTCCATTTATCATGGTTTCCTCGACGTAATGAGAAGGGGCTTAAAGGGTACTTACCCTTGGACGGAGAAACCAAACGCCAAAGTCCATAGCGAATATGAAGTTTTAGTAACAATGCGACAAGACATTACTTTAGAGTTGGAAGAGCAGTACCTCCAACAGATTGAACCCGCAGACCCTAGGTTAGTGGAACAATTAAGGCGCGAGTCTAGATCCGACGGTCATTATCCAAAGGAAGCTAAGATATTTGCACCATACTATTGTACAGCATCCGGATTCGTCCCTTATAAAGGTGGAGACCCAGAACTAAATCAAGCACTCCACGTGTATATAACCGTTAAAGGAACTAACATTGTCTTATTTGCGCCAGTGCACGAAGCACCCAGAGGCACAGTAGCTATCAAACACCGAGAAACTATAGCTAGATATAATGCAAGACTTAATGCATATGATTGATACATTTCTTTTCATTTCAGTTCAGTTTATTAAGCTAATCGGTCAAATACCATTTACATAGCTACAATGTTATACAAGTAGTATTTATATACATAGGTACTTAATGTTTAAAAATATTTGCGCAGATGTATATTGTATATTAAATACATGTGTTTTATACTACTATATTTATTTATTGGGCCTCCACGTATAAAACATATTCATATACCGCATTAGAAAATGTGTCGATGGTGGTTACAAACAGGTCTATATCTTGTTTAGTTTCATCATAAAATTGATTCAAATTCGTGCACATAGTGTGCACTGACGAATGGTGGATCAATTTTTGAGAAAAATAGAAAAGCTGTTCACTTCTTGTTGTATATGGTGGAACCTGAAGCGGTATAATTTGAAGAATTTCAGGACAATCGAATATTTCTCGAATTATTTTAAAGAGAAATAATATGCTAGTATATGTTCGCCTGCTCTCTAATGAGCAAATGTTCAACCTTTTCCTTAAATCGGTTAGATCAGAACCAGGTGGAGGATAAGTCCCATGTTGTTTCCAGTGTAAAAATTTTATAACCCTTCTCTGACAATTTTCAATAGCCTTAATATTATTCTGGAAGTGTGATGACCAGATTACGGAGCCGTACTCTAACTTTGATCTCACCAATGTGTTGAAAATAATTTTAAAAGTAGCAGGGTCTCTGACGTGTCTGCTTTCTCAAATTTATTTAAATTATCTTGTAGTGCGTAACATGAGTTAAAATCTAAGATTGGCAGAGACAATTTAACATCATCTGCATAAATATAATGATGGCAATTAAGCGTGGCCGACAAATCATTAATATAAACCACAAAAAATAGTGGACCTAGGTTGGAACCCTGTGGTACACCAGATGTTGGCCTGAAAGTTTGAGAAGAGTGTCCACCATATTCTACATACGTTTCCCTACCTGATAGATAAGAGTGCATAAGTCGAATTACATTAGAGTCAAAATCCAAGGCACTTAATTTTTGTAGTAATGCTGCGTAATCTACTTTGTCAAAAGCCTTTGACAGGTCTGTATACATGACATCTACTCGATTGTATACCTATAGTTGTGTCCGGACTAGGTGGGTGAAACATAGTAAGTTTGTAAGAGTGGACCTTCGTGGAACATACCCATGTTGCTGTGGTGAAAGAACTTTAAAAACTGATGTTGAAATTATGTCATAGATACACATCTCAAATACTCTTGACAGTCCGCAGGAAATTGATATAGGCCTGTAATTTATTATTTCCGATACATCTTCTTTTTTCCATACTGGACATGCTCGAGAGCATTTTCAGATTTTCGGGAAGTAACCTGTTCTTAGAGATAAGTTAAATATAATTCTAAGCGGTGTAACTAAAAAATTGCAGCAACTCTTGATCAACGTACAAGGGATCTTATCTGGACCAGCAGAATCCTTGTTAGGAAGTTTATTAACTGCTTTCGAAACATTTTTCGAGGTAATTCCAGTACTTAGGCTAAGATGGTAATCTGTGGGTAAATTATCCCCTTGTGGCAACAACAAATTAAACGCTTGGTTCAGTGATTTGTCTTCCCAATCAGGCAGTTAAAGATTAGTCGGGTTATATACTTGCGAGAAGAACCTAGCAAATGCGTTTACAATATCAGAAGGATTCGTCAGTTCCACACCCTCGTATCTCATTATACCTGGTATTCTAGAAACTCTTTTTAAATGATTTAAATGATACCAAAACGAAGAGGGACTGGTTCTAATTTTTTGTTCAATATTTTCATTATATGAAACTAAAGAACATTTAAGGTTAGTTTTGATTACACTCTTTAAGTAATTTGTTAGATTTAAATAATATGGATCTTTTGACAAATTATATTTTTTCCAATATTTATGCTTTATAGTTATATCTTTAATTATGCTTGTTGTGAACCAAGGTGGAAATTGTCTACCAGCGCTATGATTTTTAAATTTCGGGACATGAGCCTCTAGAAGCATATTTAATGAATCATAGAAGAAAGTGGCAGCATGCTCCGCTGATGTAATATTTTCTAGAAACGTCCAATCTATATTGCTCATAGAAACAAACAAGTTGCCTGTATCAGCACGCCTAAAGTTCAAATTTTTAGAATCGGTGTTATCAACGAAGTTTTTAATGTTTAATGATGAATTTACATGTAGATTGAATGTAAGTGAGGAATGTGTTTATCCTCTGGTATTATTGCAGAGTTACTGATATGAGTAACTAGTTAATAATAATAGTAGTTAATAATATTATTATTATATTACATATTTTATACAGGGTGTCCCACCACCTATGAACATGCCGGTACTGGGTGATAGAGAGCAAAAAAAGAAACAGAAAAGTCCTCTGGCAAAATTTGATCTGGGCCTTAGTTTGGGCACAGTAAAGCTTCAAAGTTGGGCATAATGAATCAATCAGATTCGAGCTTTGGCAACCACTTGTTTGTCTCATAAGTGTTAAGATAGTGTGCATGCTGGCGGTTCACCTCAGCTCCCGCAAAAATTTCACATCGTTGATCTTTGATTGTTTCTATAAGACGCGAAATTCAAGCCTTTAAATTTTTTTTAATTCTTGGTTGTTCTTGCAAACGTTTATTCCGTCCTTAAAATAAAATAACATTTGCTCAACCTAAAAAAGATGAATTTCAATTTAATACAGAACTTTACGGACATTTCATGTTAGAAAACCAACAAAGATGTTTAAAATTCAGAACACCAAACGAACTCTTGTTCTTCAAAATTAATCTACAAGTCTAAGATGAAAAAAAAAAACATTTCAAACCTTAAATCAGCAACACGCTAATAGGATCACACAACAACCTACTAAGGGTATACAACAGCCAATTCTGAAGCAGCGGCTGTGTGCTGAAAAACAACGAAGGGTCTGTCAGAGCCAGCAGGTGGTGAGTACACACCACCTGCTGGCACTGACAGACCCTTCGTTGTTTTTCAGCAGACAACTGCTGCTTCAGAATGGGCTGCTGTATACTCTTTGTAGGCTGTTGTGTGATCCTATTAGCCTGTTTCTGGTTACCATTAAGCTGCTGTGGGTTGTGAGCACCCACAACCAGCTGGCTCTGACAAGACCTTTGTGAATTTTTTAACAGTAAGCTGCTGATTCATAATGGGCTGTTGTACACCCTTAATCGAATGTTGGGTGATCCTATTAGCCTGAGAGGCCAGTTGAGTATTCCTCTCCTGCGCTGGCTGCTGCATCTTCTGCGCTTCAATTTCTGGGGATTGCAATCCATTGGCCACGGTTTGCAGCGGCGGGTTTCTCGACTGTACAGAAACATTATATTTATAGTAATTTAATAAGCAAAGTAATAGAATGAGTGCTCGCAAAACATGAATTTTCAACAAAAGATAAATTTTCAAATCTAAAAGACTATCTAAAAAGACTATCTAAAAAGACTATCTAAAAGACTTGTTTTGTATCAAAAAAGGCAAATTTTCAAGAAAACTGTTGAACTTTTGTTGAAAAAAATGACTCGTCAAGTAAATAATCACAATTTCAAGCAAAGAGTAGATTTTGTAACAAAGTAATCAAATTAACAACCAAATAATAGTTTTTCAAGCCAAAAAAAAGATGAATTTTGGACCAACAATATAATAGCAGAATTAGAATTTCCAAAAATATACCTTAATACCGAAAAAGCGACTTTTCTACCAAAAAATGAATTTTCGAATTAAAAGGACCAATTTTCAAGAAAAAAAAGGCAATCTATATTGTTAGAAAGTAATCTTTTTTATCAAAAGTTCAACTACTTTATTAAAAATGTATTTTTTTTTAGTTGAAGGTTTAGCTCTATGGTTAAAAATTACACTATTTTGATGAAAATTAGTTTCACATTGGGTTGAAAATACATTTTTTAAACTGACAAATTATTCTATTTTTGTTCAAAAATTCAACTATTTGGTTTGAAATGTATCTTTTTTAGTTGAAAGTTAAACTTTTTGGTTGGTAATTCATGTATTTTGTTGAAAAATCGTCTTTCTTGGTAGAAATTTAATCTTCTTGGTTAAACCATTATCCTTTTTGGTTAAAAATGCAATTATTTGGTTAAAAGGTCGGTTATTTGACTTAAATGTGATCTACTTTCTAAAAGAATTAATTTTTTTCATTTAGGATTCATAATTATTGATTAAAATTCAATTATTCCGTTAAAATGAACTGTTATATTAGAAACTCTACTTTTTCAACTATTTGGTAAAAAATTTATTTATTTTGTTGAAAAACCGTCAACGGTCTTCTAAAAAATTGATTTTTTTGCCTTAAAATTTTTCATATTTCACTGGATGTTAATCTTTTTTTGTTAAAAATGCAACTATTCTGCTAAAAATCTAATTGTATTTAGAAAATTTAACTATTTTGTCAGTCATTTTTTGGTCAAAAATTCAACTATGTTGTTCAACATTCATACTTTTGGATTGAAAATTGACCTTTCATGGTAGAAAAGTCCTCCTTCTTGGTTGAAAATTTATTTTTCTTGTTTGAAAAGAAACTTATTTGTTAAAAATTCATCTGTCATCGAAAAAATTCATATTTTTGTACTTTATATTTTGTAATTCTTTTTAATTTTGTTCGTTTGTTTAAAAATTCTTCTTTTTGTCACTGACGTTCGCGCGCTTATTTGAAATGTTAAAAAATACAATTTTAAAAATTTATTATCAATAATTAAAAATAATTATATTTTAACATGATCAAGTGATACGTGGATGGGGTTTTTTTAATATTTTGAGCATTAGCATTCAAAATAAAATGAATATTTCGGGTATACTGTAATGTTGCAGGTTTCACCTGCAAATTACTTTGTGTTGTTCAATTTTATTTATTTGTAAACAGCTCCTCCCCTCTTGGAGGAAATTTCCGCGAGAAGAACGAGGCTCGATCGAGGGCCAACTGATTTGATTATTTGTTTATATTTTATTTTTTTTTTATATCCTGGAAATGTTTTGACATTTCGTTTTTCTGTTGTATGTACACACTCTCATGGGATATTCATAAGGAGAAGGAGTAAGAGTCACTCTTACTAATTCTTTTGGGGTTTTTGTTTTTTTTTGTTTTTGTCATTCATCGAGTTTTGAGGACAAGAAAGGGATGGAGGAAGGAGTGGTTTCGACTGGAGCGTCAACCAACATCAAGGACCAGCGGTACGAACTGCAAGGATGTAAGGCGGGTTGAAGTCGCACAGGAACAGGCACAGCCGATGGTTGTACACCGGGGGTGGAATGTGGATGTGAGTCCCGCATTCCAAATCCTGTACCTGGTGCGATTCAAATCTCACCGCCGAGGATTCGTCGCAGCCCCACTATCACCATCTTTTGGGTATTTAGGTCCCGAAATCTCCCTCCATCCGCCATGACACTGCGCCAGCGTAGAAGACACATCTCGTCCCTCTGCGCAGGAGGGGAGAAATTGGGCGGTCTGCGTACCGTCAAGCGAAGTGAACTCGCTGTCTGTTTCGTTCGAGCCTCGTGAGAGGAAGATTGCCGGTAGATTGTCAGTCGTTGTTTTGTTGTCGCCACAGAGTGGTTTTTAGTTGGTTAATTCGGCAGTACCGTGAAATTGGGAGCGGCTCAGGACTGTATACATAAGGTGGGCGGCTTATTCATTTTGGTATTGTATTTCGTTTTAACTTTGTTTAAATGTGTTGAAGTTTAACCGTCACGCTCCAAATGGCGTCAGTAGACGCGGAGAGTAACGTACGGTTATACTTGCTCCAGGGCGGAATCTGCTCATTCTAATTGACGTCCTTACCCTTGTCTTCTTAAATTTCATGAATAAAATTGTTGTAATCCTTTAGTAAATTTACATGCTCAATTTAAAAGGGGGTTGATTTTAGTCAAGTAATAGATTGTGTATAATGTGTTCTTACAAGTTTCTCCTTATGATTAGGGAGGTTATGCTAATAAATAGAATGTATATTGTTCATTTTTATATTTAAAACGTTGTGTATTTAATGAAGTGACCTCTCAGATTTATCTTCCTTAGATACGGTTTTCAGGTACTCACGCCACTCTACCAAAAGTTATGAGCTAGGGCCATTTAAAATTAATTAATTTTCTTTTAGTTGTGAAAGTTTCCATGTTCGCGTTTGCATAAAATTAATTTCCTTCCAGGGCAGCAAAATCACTTTTGCTTGGCGCCATTTAAATTAAATTAAAAGTCCTGATGGGAAACAATTTCAAACTTGTAATTTATTTACTTTTTAATTTATCATAAAATGAGGAAAATAAGAATCTTCGTTTTAATACAATTATTTTTCAAACCCCATAATAATTTAAAAAAATTGAAGTTCAACATACTTTACGTCAGTGGATGAGATTTCACCTGCTGTAAATAATTTATAACATTTCATGATACCAAAAAACTCATTCAATGATTCTAAACATATCCTTCAAAACTTATGAATTTTTAAATTAGAATCTGCAAGAAGCAAATTCGTAATGCGTCAACATCTGAACCTCAGAATGTATTCATAAAAAGTATATATTCCATAGACACAGTTAACGGTAGACATGATATTATTATTACGTTATCATTTTTAAATAGAAATAATGAATTTAATTACGTATTTCCTAGTAATTACAAACTAAAGAAATTGACAAAATGTGAATCTTAAAATAGAATTTCATTCCACAATAAAATAGTCAATTTTAGAAACAATTTTGAACCAAATAAATCGACTGACGACCACGTACGCTATAACTAGAGCTACTGTGTGGAGTTAGCTGTCATACATACTTCGAATGGAATAAAAAGGAATGGAACTTGTATCATTTCTAAATAAGCGTTGAAAATTGTATTATTGTTAAATAACAAAATTGAACAGAAGATTTCAAAATTCAAAACTTTCAAATTAGAATTTTTTAATTCAGAAAATTTCAGTAGGAAAGATTTGGAATTGAAGACTTCATTGAATAATTAAAAAAAAGCTTCTAAAATTATAGAAATCTTAATTTGTACTTAATTCAAAAAATTATAATTTAACGTAAAAATTGAGTAGGCAAACTTTTTCTGAAATCAAACAATAAGATCACCTTTCTTTTCACCGCTCTGAATGGAAAAATTTTCATTCGTAAACCCTTTAAATTGAATTATTCTAAAAAAGCGTTCAAAATAAAAAGTCGAATTTTGAACAAAAGAGATGAGTTTTCAAATTAAAAAGTTGAATTTCTGAGAAAACATTCAACTGTTACACACAAAAAGATGTACTATCAACAAAAAAGTTAATTTTCAACAAAATGTGGAGTTTTCTACCAAAATAGTTTAATTTCCAACACTAAAGATGAATTTTCAACCAAATATTAGAATTTTCAAACGGAAGCGATGGATTTGCAACCAAGACAAAATCTTAAGTCAAAAAAGATTAAACAATTAAGCCGATTGATTAATTTTCAACTAAAAAATATGATTTGTCAAAAAAAATTCATTTTTTAACAAATTGTTGAATTTTCAACAAAATAGTTGAATCCTCAATCAAATAAACGAAAAAACTAAGAAAATTAAATTGAAATAATAATTATTGAAAGAACCTTCTATCTTCTTGCACTTCTGCCTCCACGTCCATGTGAGTGATACGGACACCCTTCACCCCATTGGCTCTCGTACCTCCAATTGTTGCACCGACCCCCATCGCTGCTCCATCGACCTCCACGGCTTTTCCACCCTCGATTCCACCGATTGTAGCCTCTTCCACTTGTATCGTTTTCTTTGACCTCCTTTACCTTCGATGACTGTTTCTCCTTTTCCTTCGATTTCTTTTTCTCCTTTTCTTTTGCATTTTCTCCCTTCCTCTCATTTTCTTCCTTCTCTTTCTCCTCTTTCAGGAGTTTCTTAACGTACTCATGTAAACCCTACAAAATAAATCGTCAGAATCAATGTGTGTAAGGAGGGAACACGCTGTGGAATAGAAGATTCCAAAATATTCCACCACAAAAGGCAAATTTTCAACAAAATACATGGATTTTCAACCAGATAGTAGAAGATTTAACTAAAGAAGATAAATTTCCAACCAAAAATAGAATACTCACATTTCCAGTTCAAAAATGAATTTTCAACAAACAAAAAATGAATTTTCAATAAGATAGTTAAGTATTTCACTAAAGAAATTAATTAGCAAAAAAGTAGTTGCATTTTGAAATAAAAATAGTAATTTACAACCAAGAATAATAATTTTCTACCAAAAAAAATCACTTTACTACCCAAAAATATGATTTTTTCACCACGATCATTTAATTTCACACATAAAAAAGACGAGTTTTAACGCACGTAAATTAACTTTCAACTGACCTCAAATGGATTTAAAGGCAATGCTTGCTGCACAGCTTCCTGTGTAGTGCGTTAATAAGTTTCAGCCTGGATTGTGAGCGCTTTTCAGAGTTCTTATTGAGCTGCTTCAAGAGATTATTGCGCTTGCAAGAGTGCATTTTGCGCTTGGACCACTTGCTGCTCGTAAAAAAAGGATTGTCTAAGTGCTTCATCAACTTGGCATTCATGCTTTATGGTCCATACTTGCTGCATTGGGCATACTTGATTTTCTGATTGTTCGTACACCATAAGTGCTTGCGCCGCTTCTTGAAATTGTACGAATTGCTGGTACAGGTCTGGCTGCTGTGGGTTGTGAGTACCCACCAACTGCTGCCTCTGACAGGCCCTCTGTTGATTTCCAGCAGTAAGCTGCTGATTCAGAATGGACTGTTTTACAAAATTAGTCGGCTGTTGTGTGATACTGTTAGCCTGTTGCTGCTTACCATTTGGCTGTTGTGGATTGTGAGTACCGACCACCAGCTGCCTCTGACAGGCCCTTTATGCTCTTTCAGCAGTAAGGTGATGATTTAGAATGGGTTGTTGTGTGATACTATTAAACTGATTCTGTTTAAAATTAAGCTGTTGTGGGTTGTGAGTACCGACCACCAGCTGCCTCTGACAGGCCCTTTGTGCACT
>CAKNXH010082712.1:0-32752 GCA_932178445.1 Andricus quercusramuli
CATGTTTAACTGAATTTATTTCTAGAAAATTCTATTTGTTTTGAAAAACCATCATTTTGGATAAACCTTTTTCTTGTTATTAGCTCAAAAATCTGTTTGGTTGAGAATTCAACTAGTTTTTTCAAAATACATATTTTTTGGTTTAATTCGAATGTTTTTTTTTTTTTTTTTTATTCAAAAATAAAATATTTTTTGGTGGAAGCATCAAGCATTCATGGTTCAAGTTTTATTTTTATTTTTTACTTGGATACTCAACTATTTCGATTAAAATCAATGTATTTAGTTAGAAATGTGTCTTTTCTGACAGAAAATTAAATTTCAATGGATCTAGTGGGTCTTTCTTAATTCCAATTTTACTAAAATGATTATAATATTTTGGATTTGTTAAACTAATTCGAATTCATTTGAAATTAAACTATTAGAATTTACCTATTTATTTTCTGGTGAATTATAAAAATTTCTTTGAGGTTCTCTTGCTCATTTCAATGGAAAAATTTTAGTTTAAAAATTTTTTCATTACATTTGAATTTTCACGCACGTTATTAAAGTTTTCTGATTTCCTTTCGAATCTTCTGAATTTACTACAATTTTACTGCAATGAATGGAATTTTTTGATTTTTTTTAATTCTTAGGAATTTATCATGAATCATTAAAAATATTCCCCAGGGGAATATTTTTACAAAGTTTTTCACAGTATTCTTATAAATTTCATTAAAATCTTTAATATGGTTTCATTTAACTGGAAAGAACATCAGTTACATTATTAATACGCCACTTTTTGAATTAAAAGTAGTCCTGTAATCTGAAAATTTTCACTTTAAAATTTTACTTTCACGAAACAGTTATTTTTTTAAACAAAAAGGATAATTTTTAACAAACTTGATCAATTTTCAACAGAGTATATATATTTTATACCAATTAGTTCATTTTATTATCAAGAACATGAAATTTCAACCAGGAACAATAAAACATGAATTTTCAACCAAATGAATTAATATTTAACTAAAATTAAGAATCTTCAACTCAAATGCAAAATACAATCACCTCTCAAATAAACTAAAAAATCTATAACAAAAAAACATCAATGTTAACAAATTCGTTCAATGTTTTATGAAGTTGAACATTTTTTAACGAAAGTAGACGAACCTTTGGCGAAAAATGTAATATTTCATATTTCAAGCAGAAAAGATTTGAATGTTTAACGAGAAGCCGTACAAGTCAGTCGGAAGAGACGAATTTTCAATCGCGTTGTTAATTTGTTACCAGAAATATGAATCATGGAACAAAATGAATGAATTTCCAACCAGAGATTTGAATTTTTAATTAAAAAGATAACTTTGCAGCCAAACAGTTGAACTTTCAATCAAAAAATATAAATTTTCAACTGATAATGGAATATTTGTATTTTCAATTAAAAAATAAATTTGTCAATAGAAAACGAATTCTAAAGAGAATAGCTCAATTTCGTACTAAAATGATAAATATACTGAAGCTGAAGATCGCCATTAAAATGCAGACTTTTCACCTGTGACTGAAAGCCGTACTAATTTAAACATAAATATTATTACAAAAATGGATACTTTCAGTCGAATAAATGTAATCTAATAATTTATAATGTTTCTAACTTTTTGCTTTATAATGCAAAAACAAAGAAAAATTTGGAGAAAGAAGGACAGAGGAAGGTCGCAGAGGGGGGAGGAAGAGGGGTTGGGCTCGGTCGGGTCTAACCTGACCCGTTTCTCCCAATCTGTCTTACCGGCTAGCCAAATTCAGGTGATGGCTGTTAACTCAACTCCCACGCGTGCTGAGGGATTGACGGCCTCCCTGAATGAGGCTATGGAAATGGAAGCGGCCAATGAGTCCCCCAAAAAGAATGAGGGCATCAACGGTTCCCTGAAAAGAAAACTGAGAAGACAAGCGCAGCAGGCCAGTAAAGCAGCTGCGAGGGATGGAAAATTGGCGACCAAAACGCCAACAACCAGCACTGAGGCTCAGAAGAGAGGGAGGAGCTCAGAAAACACCCCACCAGAAGGAGCTAGGCCTATGATGAAGCACGATACAGCTTAGCAACCAGCGAACAGGGAGTTGTCAAGGGCTAAACCGATAGCTGCCCAGAGGACTAGCCCCCTGAAGTTAGTGATGGTGGACACAAGCTACCCAGACTCACTGCTCACTGGAGAGTAGTTTGATCTTTTCAGGGAGGGCAGCTGGATGGCGTAAAAAAGACTGTCCCCAGATGAATGCCCAGAATTCGATACCTTCTTCCGGAAGAGATTGGTCTTCGTATTTTTCGCAGCCAATCTAGCGGCTTAAGCTCGGCTACATAATAGATAAGGCCCTGGGAATGCTCTCACCTGAAAATAGGGGCGCTTGGATTGCTCTAAGGATGGTGAGGGCTACAGCGTGGTTCTCAGATAAGCTGGAAGACTCGTCTGGGGTCCTGCGGTGGTTGGATGGATTCAACCCTTCACTAAGGACCGCGTCCTGACGAATCTTCAGGCATGATCGACCTCGGGAAGAAGACACAGCGGGAGGCACATGACTTAGGCCAGGGACTAACCGTTACCCAAATTAACTTGCATTACGTCTAAGGCAACTCTGCGATTCTGCAGAGGGGCATGGCTGCGAGGCACTCACGGATGTCGTTGATCCAGGAGCGTTGGACAGTTTGAGACACTATAAAGGCATAAGAATAACTGGTTTTCGTTACAGGGTACACCAAACTGATCAAACCATGAGCCTGCATATAGGTGAACAGGATTGAAGTTGTCCCGCTGCTAGAGCTATGTTCGAGAGAACTGATGGTGATAGCTACAGATCTCAATGGAATAGGGAAGCTAATCATGGGCTCGGCTCACTATCCATATGACAGCGATACTAACCCACAAGTAGAGGTACGTACATTAGTGATTCACTGCAAGATAAGAGTCTTCCTCATCTGCTAGTGTGCGATGCTACTTCCTACCATATTTTGTGGGGCAGAACGGACATCAACCTCAGAGGTAATGATCAATTGAAATACCTAATCACTACTGACTTAGATATTCTTAACACGGGGAGTACCCCAACGTTCCATAACTCGGTCTGGGAAAAATTCATTGACATCACTCTCTGTACCGCTAGTTTTAGAGACAATCTCAAGAAGTGGAGCGTCTCAGACAAAACCCACTTTCTTCGATCACGCATATATAGAGTTCGGTTCGGAATCCTTTGTAACCGCGGGCCTCAAGTGGGCCAGAAATCCAAGAAGAATGGACTGGGACCTGTTTTCCACGGAACTAAGGAGTGCAGTCTCGGAGGTGCCCATGTCAATTACAGACGTGGGCACCCTAGGTATGGCCGCGAAGATTTCCACGGAGGTCATCGAATCTACTTATGAAAGTTATTGTCGACCCACAAGAGTCTGAAAGGCTGGGGAAACACTGGTGCAAGATAAAACTCGGAGAGTTACGCAGGATAACCAGAGAGAGGTTTAGAGGTACCCGTACTAGTAAGAAAACTGCACCATCTTTCGCACACACATCGACAAAAAGGAAGAGGCAGCTAGACTGGACAAGCTGCTCTCTTGAAACCCGGATGCTACTTTCGGCACCCCAACGCCTGACCTAGCGTCGGACGGGGAGACCCCGTGGTGCTCCACACCTCAGGCCACACCTCAGAGGCAACCAAAGCTGCCAGTGGCCCAGCTGGTTCTAAAACGGCGGCTGGGCAACGATATTGTTACTAGCTCCAGGATCAGGTGGGCTCTGAAGTCTTTCAGACCTTGCCAATCTCCTGGTCCAGATGGCATATATTTGGTCTCATTACAGAGGCTAGATCATCATATGTTCCAACGGCATGGAGAGGTACTAAAGTAGTCCTTATTCCGAAAGCAGGCAGGATAGAATTTTCGTCGCAACAGCCTTACATCTTTCCTACTCAACACAGTGGAAAGACTTGTGAATAGATATATCCGCGACAAGGTCCTATCAAAAAGGCCACTTTACAAGGAGCAACACGCCTATAGGGCTAGTCTCTTGACCGAGACGGTACTAAACGAAGCAGTAAAACTAATCGAAGCACAACTGAAGCAGAAATTCCTCGTGATTGGAATCTTTATGGAAATTGAAGGATCTTTCAACAACACCTCCAGAGAGGTGATCAGAGCGGCCATGATTACACATGGTGAGCCTATTGCAGTCCAGGAGTGGGCTTGCTGCATGTTGGTCAACACGTACCCAACAAAGACAAACTGTCATATCACTTTATGTAAAACCGTTGACTCTTGATATCAACAGGGGAGCGTTTTATCACCCCCGCTGTGGTGCTTTGTAGAGGATAAACTGCTTCAACTGCTCAAGAGTCAGGCCTACCACGTTATAGGTTACACGGTCGATATACTGGTTATTGTGCGAAGCCAGTATCTAGATGCGCTCTTCGGAGTAATGCAGCAAGCACTAGGGATAGTGGATTCTTAGTGCAAAAACACTGGATTATCGGCCAATCCGAGTAAGACGGATGCGTTTGCATTCAACGGATAATTTAAGTGGGGAACCACGAGTACACTGGGATTGGTAGGACAACAACGGAAATCAAAGAACGAGCTAAATATCTAGGACTGATCCTCGATAAGAAGCTGTCATGGAACAAACACCTGGAAAACAAGGGCAAAAAGGTAGCAGTATCTCTTTTTTTTTTTATGAAAAAGTGAGAACCCTAATTCGGATCTAATTGCACGTGGATTGCATTGTTTTCAGGAATAACAGTAGCATGACACATAAATATTAAATTATAAGATAATGGACTGCTGTTAGTTATAACGCTATATTTCACGCTAAAAAGCTTGGTTATAATAATAATAAAAATAATACACTCAACACCGAAGCGGCTGCGCCCGTCTTTCAAGACTGTATATACAAAACAATACCTGCACTAGTATTCACCTACAATAGACAATCATTTTTGTAGTACACAAGGAAAATCGCAGTAAAACCTGTGTATAGTACAACGTATAATTAGACAAGTATATTCATAAATAATTGAAACATGCCAGGTCGTCATACATATTGTCCTGCGGTCCTCTTGCCACTTTTTACCAGCTTTGATCTTTTTTCTTGACTCTGAAAACGAAGCACTATTTAAATTACACAATATATATTTCATATATAAAATACAAAATAAAAAAACTATTGCTGTGTACTTTAACCAATTAATTGTTACCAAATAGAAAAAACGGTTCTATTATCTGATAGAAGATCGAATAAATTGAGCTCAAATAAATGAAGGATAAAACAAACAATGGTTTGAAAATATATCACCCTGAAGGGCGACAATAATTAAATATTTAACAATTGATCGTGAAGTATTTGAACACGAGCAGAGGAAATTCATTTAAGTCTCTAAATTTTCATTTCCTATCATTAAAAATATAAATATTTTCGGAATCTATTATTGAACAAATGTTTAATATTTATCAGTTATTTCCTAAGATATGATACCTATTCAATTCACCCCTGTTTTCGGAAAAAATGTAAAAAACTTTGTAAATAAAAGGAATTTTTTTTTTTTATCTGAAAACTTTCGAGTGACGAAAATGGACCAGAAAAAAATCGTCAAAGACCCAGAAATTGGAATTAGCATCTTTAGAATTTTGAGCAGTGAAAAAATATTTTTAATAACAAAAAAAAATAAATAAAAAAATGAAATTATTTTTAAGAAATACACCACTAAAAATCAACAATTATTCTATTACATACTGAATTCCAAATTTTGAAATTTTTCTGTTACTCTAATTTCGGCTCCTGAATGTCATAGATTTTTTTCATAGTGTATTCTTATGTTGAAAAAGTTTACACATGCTCAAAAAATGCGTAAACCAGAAGTTATAAAGATAATCTAATTATATACCAAAATCAGAATTCAAAAAATTCGCTTCCCAATTTTGATTCCTGGGTCTTGTCGATTTCTTCCCTAGTGTATTTTGGTCACTGGTGAACAAAGCTGAATTAAATAGGAATTATCTTTTGGAAAATATTTGAATGATCACTGCTTTCATTTTTTTTTTTCGAAATATATCTTTAATTCAACGCACTTTAAATTCACTGCTTTCAGCTGCGTTTAGATTAAAGTATGCAGATGTTTTTGGTATGAAATTAAAATTCCTTAACATATTCTACTTATTATTTACAACAATGATTTATTAGCTTTATAGTTGAATAATTTCAAATGCAATCAAGGAAAAATAGGCTAATTTCAAATTTATAGCGTTTGTATTATGACCTGAAGCATTTCAAATTCTGAACTACTTTCGAAAACTTTTGTTACTTTTCTTAACACTTTTTTTTGTATTTAAGGAACAACTTTTTTGCATCTGATAACTGTTCCAGAGTAGAACAAAGGAAAAAGAAACAAAAGTATGATAAAACATGAGAAATTTATACACTAGAAATTGTGAAAAGAAAGCTGTTTTTAATGTTACCATCTTCTTCAAAGTGTTTGATGATTTCAGACGAAAACATTTCAATACACTGATTTTTGTAAAAATTAAAACAATATATACTTAGTGGTCGCTCAGGGTAAATTTTTTTCCAAGTGTTTGTTTCTGAATATATTAACTTCATTATTGTTTCTGATTTGGTTCTGTCAATCATGGATTGTGTTTTTCGTAAAAAATATTGAACCCTGATTTTTTTCACACTTATAAAATAATATCTAAATTCACTCAGAGTAATTTTTATATCTTCTAATGGCGATGAAATGGGGAGAATCAGTTATGGAAGCATGCAACAAAAGGACAGCGTAAGCAAAAATTCTAGTACCTATTTCCCGAAAATAATGCATGATTATTTCTTATCGTTTATTTGTTTCAGCTGCTTTAACCAAATCTATTCGAACAATCATTGACTGATTTAACCGTATTGTTTGATTAGCATTTGTGAAATCATAAATTGATTGAATCACATCTTGAAAGAAGCTATTGCTAAAATTATAATCTGGAATTGATATAAAACATCAAACAAACTTACAGTGGCTTAATTTCGAACAAATTTTAGCAAGTGTTTTTTTCAGAGATTTTCATAAGTTCGGCCACTCTATCTTCGTTGGCGCATGGTAGCGCTGCTCTAATGACATTCATTCTTTCGTATCTAAAAGGTTCACTTTTTCGACAAGCAGCCAACACCTGTTCTTCGTAACTAGAATAATCTTCTGCGAGGTGTTCGGATTCATCCATATCGAAATTTTCGGCAATTTTTTGAGCTCTTTCAAGAGCAACACCAATAGTGGGCCAGGCACTTGTGAGATCAACGTCACATTCTTCCTTCAAAACATCAGGCTTCAAATTGAATATATATTCCAGTCCAGATCGCACGTCCTCTTGGTCAAGCTTGGTGTCTTCTTCGGCTTGTGTTGTTTGAGCCAAACCTTAAATTTTGAAAATTTATTTTAGAATATAATGATAGAACCTTTTTTATTCTGTGGTACCTATGGCTCTCGATAATGTATTTACCTCGAGCTGCGCGCTCAGTCTTTGTCTTTTCCCCATATTTGCGCATAGGCCTTTTAAAACTAAGTGTCAAATCATCGACAACTGTAATTTGATGATTGTGAATTCTCTTTTGTTAAAGCTCATTTGGCTTTAACGAATACGTTCTCATCACTTATCTCGTGCTTCGTACTCAATTTTTTTTAAACTGCGATATTTTCTACTTTATATGTACAACATTATGATATGAGATGTATGTATGTATAAATGTATGTATAATATAAACATATAATATAAAATGCATGCATATAATGTATGTATGCATAAATATATTTATACATACATTTATATATAAATGTATGTATAAATGATACATATTATATTTTCATATATTATTTTCATAAACCAAAAATTGTCTTCATTCCTCGCTTATGGAAATACCCACCATTTTTGTTGAATATTAAAAAATATATACGTTCATATGGGGAAAACTCCCTGTTAGTTTTACGTGGGCTGAACAGTTTTTATCATCAGAGAATTATTTTCCATAAATTCGAATTTTCAAATTTTTTGCTGAAACAATTTAACTTACAAAATGAATGCCAAGACAATAAACTTTTTGACTGAAAAGTTTTTATATTCAATATATTTAAATATATTTCGCATTTATCCACGTATTTTTGGAATGTGCAAACTATTCTTCCAGCATTTTTCTGCATCTGTTGTTGTTTTCAAGAAAAATGCGAAAATTCGATTTCATGAAAAAAAATTCTCCTGCCCACAAAAGTTATTTAGCCCGCATTATACTCACAAGGTATTTTCCTTATGATAGTGCAAATTTAAACAAAAATTTGCAAACAATATAAGTGTGGGTTTTTTGAGAAAATCGACTCTGTAAAAAATTGTTTTTCCACAAATCGCAAAAATATGTAACGCCTAATTTTCTCCAAAAAACAACATATATTGTCCCCGAGAGATTCTTGAACTTCAAGTGTAGAACCGGCCTGATTTGAGATGGATTCGGTCCATAATGAATCATCGTGACAGCAGAAAATCTATTATTAATTTGTTTATGTTCAATGTTATTTTTCAAGATTTGAACCAAGTTAATTTTTTTATTTTGAATGTATTTTTATAACAAATTTGTAGATCTTTTGTGGTTGAACAACGTTTTTCTATTCATCTTTTTTCGTACCTTGCGTCATTTTTCACAAAAATTTGTTTTATTGTCAATGTTATTTTTTACGATTGAAACAAAAATTACGCATCCTATCAAAAAATGACTTTTTTGTGAGATGAAAATTTGAATTTTCGATTTTTCAGGGAAATTAAAAAAGTCTTGTGACACACGAAATATTCGTGAGAATATTTTGTTCGCCTTTTTGAGCACTGACAATATCCGTCCACAGAATTTTTAAATATTGAAAAAAGTGTTCTCAAAATTTTTCAAAATTTGCAAAAACCTGTTTTTAGGGTTCAGATGCTCTTAAAACGTGGACATTCGACAAAAGCGCCCCCCCCCCCCCCGCCGACAAATTTTACACGAAACTAATATCTTCTCATTATAGGGTGAGAAAATCACGCAATTATAGTTGTTGCTTTTCATTACTTGTGGTGGTTTTATATATTAAATTCAAAATTTTGAAAATCATATCCAAAAAATAATCTTTTTTAAAAGGGAAAGCCATAAAAAAACATTAAGCGAATTGAGAAACATTTGTTCCTTTTGCATTAAAACTAAAATAAAATAAAAGTAAATTAAAAATTTCAAATTATCTAATAAAATTATTACAAATATCATAATCGGTCTTGTTAGCGTGGAAAAATACGAACTTTCAAGAAAACATCTCAACCAAAACAGATAATTTTCAACAAAACAAAATGTCCATATGTATGTATGTATGTTTGGATGTATGTATGTATGTTTGGATGTATGTATGCATGTATGCATGTACGTATGTAAGTATGTATGTATCTTTGTATATATGTATGCATGTGTGCATTTATACGTGTATGTACGTATATAAGTACGATGACTTCTGAAAGAATTAATCTATTAGAATGGCACGTGGTGCACCCTTTTAGTATCGGAAACTGAAGGTCAAGTTCGTTATCCAGTTATTTTTGATAAAAATTCAAAGTAAGAGCATCTAAAAAACTTCTAAGAACATTTTTTCATTTAAAAATTCTATTCATGGCTATTCATAGTGCTTATAGCATGTGCAAAATTAAAAAAAAAAAATTAAAAATTTGAGCAAAAATGTGGCGGAAGTGCAAAGACCGAGCGCATAGCGCGAGACAAGTACATATTATCGAGCTTGCCATGTGAGAAAAATAGTAGTAAAATATTAAATTTCAGAGGGTTTAGTAACTTCTTCATCTTCAAATATGAATAACATTGTGAGATTTTTCGTTTAAAAAATAACAAAGAATTTGTTTAATTGATTTAATTTCTTGACCTGTACTTACAGACGGGAAGTGCCACCAAAGCAAAGATGAAGAACTTCATCACGGTCGTTTATGAAAACATACCACAAAAATCGAAAAGTCTAGTTTTTTTCTACTTAGGTCAGAATGCTGATGGCGCTATTTATATACTGACATTTTTGACACAGTAACCTTCTAATCGACAAAAGTGTCCATTCACGTTTAGTGGGGAACGCGTCTACGAGAACTAGTTCTTCTTATCGAAGTCTCATTGCCAGACTTCAAAAACGCTCTAATTTTTTCAATGAAAACTTTTTTCCTCCAGTGAATTGAAGGAATGATTTGTTTCATATTATTTTCTTGATTCAAGGAAATATTTTTTCCTTCAGTTAACTCTTTTATTTCAGAAAAATTGTCTCAAAAGTATAAGCCAAGTCAAATATTTTAGAAAAAAACGCAACTTTCTAGCAAATATCCAAGAGAAAATAGTTATAAACAATAATGAGTTGCGCAGACAATTATATTTGTTAATTTGCATTAATTATTACCGAACGAAGTAAAAAGTTGAAGAGAAGTAGAAAACTTTAAGAAAAAATCGCTACTATCGAGATTTTTGTCGAAAATTGAACTAAAATCTTCCTTGGATGAACCTGTTTTTCTCTCTGGACTGAAAAATCTTTATTTGTTGAAAATTCGTATTTCAGATTGGAAAATTCATCATTTCAATTGAAGATTCTTTTCCTAAGTTGGAAATTTGACTATTTTGTTGAAAATTAATTTTTATTGTTGAAAATCAATTTTTTGACTGAAAATTCAACCTCATCATTTCTGGTTGAAAATGTATCTCTTTTGTTTCAAAATTCAACGATTTGTTTAAGAATTCATACATTTTGTAAAAAAAATTCGTATTTGTTGGTAGAAAATTATAAATGCAATTTTATTCTCAAAAATTCGACTTTTTGGCTTGAAGATTCAACTATTTGTTAAAAATGAAAAATTGATCAGGGCAATTATCATTTTTGGTCTATTGGAATACTTCTAAATATTTAAAAAGAACACTGAATTATTTGTTAAAGAAACTCCATATATATATATTCATATATATAAATTTCACCTTCTTTTAGTCACTTAGCAATGTTTATTCAAAAATTCTTCCTATCGCTCAAAAGTAGTACATTGAGACATGCAGAAGTTTTTGAAAAATTGGAAAATAATTTAAAACTTGAAGAAATTAAAAATTTTTTTTTTCAAAATGTAGGTTCAAGAGAATAAAACATTTTTAGTAATATTCCCAGTACAATTCAAAATTATATATCTTTTTGAAAAATTGATTTAAAGAAAATATTTGAAATGATTTGAAAACATGCCTAAAATTGTAAACAAAGAATATGGAAGATTTTTAGCCAAGTAATTTTTCACAATATGAAAAAAATTTTCCTCACAAAAATTGAAAACAAAATGTGGACTTTTGAAGTTTTTGAAATAAAACTCGAAGCTTTTTAGGAAGAGAAGGTCCTTGAGAATTTTGAAAGTGTACATGGGAAAACAAAATTTTTCGTAATATTCGCAGGAAAATTAAAAATGATATTTCAGTTCGGAAAAATTAATTTTAAGAAAATTTCGAAGAAGATTTCAAACCTAACTGTAATGCAAAAATAGCAATGGAAGAATTATTTTTCCGAGACGTAAAAAAATGCAATCCTTCGGATTTGAATAAAGTTTTCTTGATGTCGAAAATTTTAAGTTGCAATTTCTTTATATTTTTTTATAAAATAAATCAAGTTTTTTCTACTAAATTGGCCAAAAATGTATAAAAATATCACTTAATTATCAGATTTTCTTATCCAATAACAATTCATGATTTTATGAACAAATTCAATTAAAAAAATGTACTGTCTGGCTATTCTCAGACTCAAGAACTTGAAACCAATATTTATTATCTTAGGCATTTTTGAAAAAAAGAATTTTTTCAGGTATTGGCAACCTGTTATTTAGCAATGGATTAGTGTTATTCATCAATAACAATTGATTATTGTTGTAACATAAATAATTATTCAATGAATGTTTCAGCTATTTCTAAAGGTAGGAACTAGATTTTTTCAACGTGACCAATTGTTATTGACTAATTCTTAAAATTCTTTTTAGGAACATCGATAACGACCACTATTTTTATTGAACTTTCAACAAGAAATTCAACGATGACCTTTATTTTGACCTTGACGATGACCCTCAAGGTTATTTAAAGGTCGACTTCTTCAAAAATACAAAACCCCTTTTTTACATCGGCAATCGATAGAGCGGGGAATGTTACGTTCGAATATGTACCAAGGTCATACATGGGTATATTGTAACTTTGTAGGTCATTCTAAGGTCATTTGAACTGAAACAAAGTCTGAATCCCTCTGGAAATAGAAGCTTTTGAATATTTTTGTAACGAGCAAAGTTACAAACTTCAACAAAACGTATTCAGTAGTGACCTTAAGCATGACCTTCACGATGACCTTCAAGGTCATTTCAAGGTCAGTTTGTTTCCATTGGAAACCCGCTTTTTTACATCAGCAATCGATAAATCGGGAAATTTCAAGTTCAAATATGTACCCAGGTCATACAATGGAAAAAAATTGACCTTAGAATTACTTCAAAGGTCATCGTCAATGTAATTCTTAAGGTCTCTACCGAGTAAGCCTTGTTGAAGTCAGTAGCTTTGCTCGTTTCTAAAAAATTTGAAAATTTCCTCTTCCCAGAGATGTGCAGACCTTGTGTAAGTTGAAATGACCTTATAGTAACCTTCAAGATTACAATATACCTATATATATATATATATATATATATATATATATATATCTATAGTTATATAACCTGGGTATATATTTAAACGTAGAATTTTCCGCTCCATCGATTGCCGATGTAAAGAAAGAGGGTTTCCATTTTTAAAAAAGTTACCGTCGAAATGACCTTGAAGGTCATCTACAAGGTCAAAATAAAGGTCACCTTTGAATTTCTCGTTGAAAGTTACTTCAAGAATGACCTTGAACTTCCTGAAAAATATTCAGCTGTCCCCTATCGAATGAATGGACCCCAAAATGAAATCCCAAATAGAAAATTGAACTATTTACCTGAAAATTAAACTATTGATTACAAAATTTTTAACTCTCGTTTTGCATTTGTTTTTTGGTGTAAAGTTAATTTTTTTGTCTGAAAAAGTAAATATTCCATTTCTTGTTGAATATTTTTCCTCTATAAAGTAAATATCTAACTATTCAGTAGAAAATTAATATAACTTTGTTGTTAAAAATTCAACAATTTTAAAGAAAATTCAGGTTTTTGTGGAAAATTAACTTCCTTTTTGAAAATTCATGCATTGATTCATTTGAAGATTCGACTATTCTTTTGGAGACTCGTTTTTCTATGAAAAATGAATTTTTTATCAAAAAGTTAAATATTTTATTTGTTGTTTTAGATGTATCCTTTGTAAAATAAATATTTAACTATTCAGTAAAAAATTCACATATTTTGTTGAAAATTTTTCTATTTCGGTAGAAAATTAACATTTTTTGTTTATTTATTTATTATTAGATTGGGTTAGGGCCTTAGCAGCCCCTGACGCTTGGGTAATCCCGTTGCGTCCCCTTGTGAGCCTAAGCATGACCCCATAGCCCTCTCCATAGGGAGAGGACCGCAGCCACGCTATTGGTTGATATCTGCAACTCACTGATAAAATAATTACCTGTGAGTGTTAGACGTTTCCCCGCAACCGCAGGGCAGTAGCAAAGGATGTGAATGGATGTCTCACTATCCTTTCCGCACAGACGACAGAGGGGACTTTCTGCAAGCCCTATCTTATGTCTGTGATATCCTAACTTCCCATGTCCTATGAATAGTTCTGTTAGGACTTTGATTTCATTCCTCCCGAGCTTGAGTATTTCCCTAGCTCGGTTGGAGTTAAGCTTTAAGCCCAAGAGTGTTTTGGCCTGTCTGCAACCAGGAACCAAATCCCACTCACTCTGATGTTCCTCAGTCAGCCAACTGTTAATTACTTCAGTGACTAACCTGCTGGAAATACCTACCACTGGCTCGGGTCCAGTAAAATTTCTTCCTGCTGCTAGCTTGGCTAGCCTATCCGATATCTCATTGCCCTTGATGCCGCTGTGTCCAGGGATCCAAAGCAGGGTGACTCGGTTTTCGGTCGCTAACGTATTTAGTGCTTCAAAGCATTCCCATACTAATAGCGACGTAGTCGTTGTTCCGTTCAAGGCCAATATAGCAGCCCTGCTGTCTGAGCAGATACGGATGTTCCTTTTATCGCCGTACTCCCTTGCCTTGTAGGCACACTGGAGTATGGCCATAATCTCAGATTGTAGAACTGTGGCGTAGGACCCCATCTCAATTGTGAAGCCCATTCCATTCCTTCTACGATATACGCCGGCTCCTGCATTCTCCTCGTTCCTGGAGCCATCTGTAAACCAGTTGTCTCCATCACAGGGCAGGTAAGCGTCGCCGTTAACCCATTCCTCCTTCGTGGATAGGCTAACTCGATACTTCTTGTCGAAGAGGTGGCGAGTAACCATCTTGTCCCTGGGCATGTTCAGGGTCGGCCTTCTCGCGATGTCGACTGGGATCTTCACTGATGTCAAGATCCTCCTGTCATTCCCCAAATTTAGCCTCCAGGCCGCCTTCGCAGCCACGGCCTTAATGGTAAGATGGAGGGGTTCTAAGCCTATTAGTGCCCCCAGTGCCACCGTGGGTGTCGACTTCGAGGCTCCAGTGACGCCTCTCAAAATCAGTCCCCTGATCCTTTCCAATCGAGACTTCACCGTGGACAGCTCGACCCTGCTCCACCAGACTACCGCCGCATAGGTTAACCTGGGTCGCAAGATCGCTGTATAAATCCACATAAGTGTCTCCGGTTTTAAGCCCCAGCTTTTCCCCATGGCTCTCCTACAGAGCCATAGGGTCGCTACTAGCTTCTTGCACTTGTTTTCCAGGTGCTCATTCCATGACAGCTTCTTATCCAGAATTACTCCTAGATATTTAGCTTGTTCCTTGATTTCCAGTTGTTGTCCTCCAAGTTTCAAAGTACTCGTAGTTCCCCACTTGTACCGTCTGGTGAAAACAACCGCATCTGTCTTACTCGGATTAACCGATAATCCAGTTTTCTTGCACCATGAGTCTACTATCATCAGTGCTTGCTGCATTACTCCGAAGAGCACATCCAGATGCTGACCGCGCACGATAACCAATATATCGTCCGCATAGCCTATGACGTGAAGGCCCTGACTCGAGAGTTGATGAAGCAATTCATCCACTACCAGACACCACAGCAAGGGCGATAAAACTCCCCCCTGCGGACATCCCGAGTCAATGGTTCCACTTAGAGTGACATCACCCTTAGTCGTGGTTAGATTCCTGTTAGCCAACATGTGGCACGTCCATTCCACGACTGCAGTAGGCACACCATGTGTAATCATGGCCGCCCTGATCACCTCTCCAGAGGTATTATTGAAGGCCCCTTCGATGTCCATAAAGGTTCCAATCGCAAGGCCTTTCTCCTTCAGTTGGCCTTCAATTAGGTTCACTGCTCCGATTAGGGCTGTCTCCGTCGAGTGACCAGCCCTATAGGCGTGTTGCTCCTTGTGGAGCGGTCTGTTTGACAAGACCTTATCACGGATATGTCTATCCACAAGTCTTTCCACTGTTTTTAATAGGAAAGAAGTTAGGCTGATGGGCCGGAAATCCTTGGGTGAAGTATAACCGATCCTACCTGCCTTCGGAATGAAGACTACCCTCGTACCCCTCCAGGCCGTCGGGACATATCCCAGCGTCAAACTAGCCCTAGCAAGTCTCACCAGCGGCCCTATGATGATCTCTCCAGCCCTCTGTAAGAGGGCTGGATATATGCCATCCGGGCATATATATGACTCGACTATTATGTTAAAATTTCGTCTTATATAGTTAAACTTGACTATTATTATATATTAATTGTGAGTAATTGTAATAAACTCTTTCATTTCGCTACTGGATTGAATAAACTTTTAAAAATTCATCAAACTTTTATAGCTCAATTAAATAAAAATCACGCGTAGATCCTATTGAATATGAAGCATTAAAAACGAGGGCGAAGGTTAATTAATATTTTACCTTTGTCACACAAAAGTTTATGTACTATTTTTTGGCCCGACATAAATTTAATAATCAAAATTAAAAATTAATCAACCAACATGGGAAGCGTTCCACAAGCAAACAATTTTTTAACATGGATTTCAAAAATTTTAAATTTTTTAACCTGTGTGGTAAATTTGTCCAGAAGTTAAAATTTTACATTACTATTGAAGTTCCATAATTGAATGGGAACTGGAACGCTTGTCAAATATTCTGTTCAAGAATTAAAGAATTGAGCAATCATTTAATGAGCCTCACGACGAAGTGCTGGTGGTCAATTTTGTATAATTTCAGATTTCGGATTCCAGATTTCACTGCATAATTTTTACATGTCATTTTTTCCAAATTATTGTCATATTTCAGAGTTTAATTAAAGTCAACTTCAAAAGAAGACGTGATTTTGACAGAAAGAACAATGCCATCTGAAAAATCAAACATGAAGTAAGGAATGTGAAATGTGAACTGAGGAATGTGAAATGTATCACCGGGAATGTGAAATGTGTCACGAGGAATGTGAAATGTGTCACGAGGAATGTGAAATGTGACTTGTTATTAATTTTCTCAGTCTAGAATCAAATTCTTCAATTTAAAAAAGAAAAATAACTCAATTCAATGTTTAAACAGAAATTTTATCATGTGCCGTAGTACTATGGAATTATTCATTTATACTACATATGAAATTGTCTGAAAAATTTCTATTAACTTAATTATATTTTTTTTTATAGACTCGAACGTTGCGATTACTTTTTATATTATATCTCAAAATTTTAAGAATTATTTAAACAATTCTAGTTTACATGAAGAAAAAACATTTTTACGTAGAATCATCCCTTGGTCAAAAAATAACTTACCGCGAAAAATGATATTTTTGAATTATTCGAACAAAAATTGTTTAAACAACTTGTTTAATTTATTAAGCAAAGTCAGTCTTGCAGCAGGTTGTCTTATTCGCAGCCTTAACTTAACTTCTTTTTACGTGGCCATAAAGTTCTCAGCTGTAGCACAACGCCAAGATTTTTTACCCTGTTTTCAGCGCGAATGATCAGCCGAGGAACTTGAGCAGTTAGGAATGAGTTGCGTTAGTCTCGTATCTAGAGGATAGGTAGTTCTAATCCCCGCAGCGTGCGTCAGATTTTTTAGAGCTACCCTAAAATCACAGACTCGGTCAATGAAAATTTCCAGCACTTTTTTTCCGTGTATGTAAAATCCAAGTTTGACAAGAAGTTCTAAAAGATATCTAAATTCTAAAATGTATCAAAAGGGGAAAAAATTGAAGCTTGACAACATTTTTTGCATCGTAGATATTTTTGGTGAGATTTCACTTTTTTAAATTAATATTTTAGTCAAATAAAACACTCGTTTTAAGGTGATAGAAATATTTAATACGAATTACAATAATATAATATATATAATCAGCATTCATATTTAAATCATAATTCAAACTGTAATAAAATTCAATAACACGTATTAACACAACTACCCATTAATTAAATAATGTACCTATCTAATGATAAACACACTCACTATTACAGATGGATTAGATTGCTAAAAAGTCGAATTTTGGAAGTAAAATGTTAAATATCTCTAGATATAATTGATTGATCGAAATTTCCTGAAAAAATGGCACTGGAGCTCCATCCCATTGAAGAAATTTTGATATAGAAACTGATACATCTCTGAAAATCCACAAATTGAAAGTTAAAAAATTTTGTTAGTTAAAAAATTTTCAAGATAGTTTGAGAAGAGTTTGGCTAATTCTTTTCAGTGCTTTGCACCCTTTGAACCATAAAAGATGATTCCTCTAACATGAAAGATGAATTTTCTACTAAAACACGAAATTTCAACCAGCTGAATCAAACGAAAAAAAAGAACTTTCAACAAAATAGTTACCAAAACACATGAATTTGTACCAGGATTGTTGAATTTTCAACCGAAAATGATGAGTTTCGAACCAAGAAGATCAATTGTCTGCCAACAAACCAATTGTCAACCAGTTTAATACAACAAAAACATACGAAATTTCAACAACATACTTGAAGCTTCAACCAAAAGGATTAATATTAACAAACAGGATTTGAATTTTTATAAAAATAGTCGAACTTTCAACTACTGTTTCCATGCATTTCATTCCATCTATCCCAAACTTTTTGATGTATGTTTGAAGGACTATAGTTTTCTTCTTTCTTCAGCTCCGCAGCTAGGACAGTTGAAGTTCCTTGTATTGCTACGTATATGCGGAAAGCATGATTTAAGTCTGGGTCTTCACCATTGTAGACCCAGAATCTAGATGCTGTAAAATAATAGTAACAAAATATCTTGACTTCCTTTATGCGATGAACTTCGTTTTCTAATTGTCCCAGGTTTTTTTGTGTATTTTTTGTATGTATATTGTGTATATAATTGTACGAATTGTACAACGATAGTCCAGAATTAGCGGGATGAACCTGTTGAAGGTGCTCAGCAACCTGTAGTCTATCTCCATTTCCTAAGTGCATTATAACTTCATATCCGCTGTGGACTGTAGGTGTTGTTTGTTTTTTTAACCATCGGGGCCAAGCCCTGGGAAGGTCGAGGCTACCCATATAAATTGATCCATCGCGCATATCTATCTCGACCAAGCTTGAAGCAGAACCTAATTTTGTAAAAAAAAATACATTTATGAAGTTTTTCTGAAGTATTTATAAGATGGGCCTTAGAAAATATTTTTTTAGGTTTTCATTTGAGCTGGAGAAATCTGTTGCTACATATCAAAATGAGAGCCCACGTTTTTTTCAGATTTTTAAAAGGATATCTTCAGATAGCAGACACTTCGGAAATAGTGATTTTGAAAAAATTTAAATATTGAAACGTGCTTTAAATTAACATGAGATTTTGGAAAGAAGAAGCTGAATTTTCGAAATAATGAAAAGAAGTACTTATTAGCTTTTCGTAAATTGAATTTCAGTTACTTCTAAGGAAATATTCAAGAAATCGTTTTTACCCTATATAGTTTAAATTTCCAGCCGAAATTGCTTTGTATTGTGCTAGAAGCCAGCTTCTTTTGAAAATGTTCAGCAATTATTGTTTGTTTAAACTTTTACTTACTCCTGTGAAACGTCAAAAGTTCATATGTTTTGGAATTAATGATACAGCAAGTGAATGGTAAGAATACAAATTTTTCATGAAGTTATTTTGTTATTAAGTTATTTTTTAGTTGTTCAAACAATTTCCATATTTTTCAATTCCTTTTTCATACTAAACAGTTTCCACTTATTCAGAATTATTAATTAATTAATTAATTATTAATCATTATCATCATCATCAATCATTAAAATTAATCATTTAGAATGATTTACTGTACAAGAAAATTGTTTGCAACAAAAAATACCTCCAAAATCATTAAAACTAATTCCTTGATCACAAAATAGACTTATGAAGTGAAACGTAAAATAATTATTTGATTTTCACTCCTGAAAAATAAATAATCGACTTTAGATCTAATGAAAGAAATACCTTTTTCATTACGAATATGAATTTAAAATCATTTTTAATATCTTTATGCACTCTACTATTATTATTTGTAGTAAATAATTATTAAGAAAAACAAAACAAAATTAATCATGTCAAATAAGCGCGCCAACGGTAGCCAATCTAGCTGTTGACGCGACGCATGCGCAGTACGAAAAGATCCCAAAATTGAGAGCATGGTTCTAAACCCTGGCCGGTTAGAGCTTCTGCGTTCTGAGGACAAGGACACTCAGCCAAGTTCAGTCCTTTACTTCTGTTCGGAAAACCTTTAGTTTCTGTCGACTCTGATGCAGACTCTTAAATTTGTAAACAAACACTATCAGCTAACCTAAGCGCAGCCTATATATCGTGTAAGGGTAGATTAATGGATTTTTGGTTTGAATAATTTAAATGAAGTGTTCTTTGTAATCAGGGGAAATGGATTTTTAAAAAATCCGCGAAGAGTTCAGTAAGTCAGCCCTATTGATAAGATCCTCGTTTAATTTTTGGAGGTGATTTAATCAATGAATGCCGCCAGGATTTTCAAATTTCTCGAGGAAATACTCGAGTCAGGCAGTTGATCCTCGAGGATTTTAGTGAACATAACCGTCCTTTCCAGTTTTCATAGAGCCACCGAAAATTTTGGATCCACGCTCACCGAATTTCGGTGAGCATAGCCGCTCTTTTCAGTTTTCATAGGCTCACGCATTTGACATAAATATTTTCGTGTGAAAAAATTTATCTTCGCCAGGTAAATTTTATCTTTCGTCTGATAAATTTTGTCTTTGAGTAGATAAACGTACTGGAGCGTTTTTATCCAATTTTAAGATAGAATTTATTCTTGGGGTTTACTGTGTAGAAACTGAATGGTCGTTGGAAATAATATTTTTCCTTCAGGACATTATTAAATTGTTTATTAAACCATTATTAGTCTTAAGCTTGTGACTTTTCGGGGTAATAGTGAAGGAAATTCTAGTATTCAAAATGTTCTCAAACTACATCTCATTATAAAAATACTGTTTCTTTCAGAAGTTATACCTCAATCATTCAAGCAATTATTCTTTGCTTGAACAATTTGTTTTGGTATATTGTGAATAGTTCTTTTTTTTGGGATTAATGAGGAAATTAATTTGTGTATTTATAATATAATGAAAAAATCTGTTGAAGCAGATGATAACTATTTGAACAATTGAGGTATAACTTCTTTGTAATAAGCGACATGGTAGAAAGAATTTTAAACAACTAGAATTTTCTCCACCTTTTCAAAAAAGTTCAGAATGATGTTTTAAGCGAAAAATATCACTTGTCAATTTTCTACCGGAAGATTTCGTTTCTTCAACCGAATAAATTTTCAATTGCTTGAAAAACTCCTTGCCATAATTATAACTCCATAGTCCGTAGTATTACGTAATTACAGTAATTATATAATTACGTATAATTCCATAACATACATAATTCCATAATTCGATAGTCATGAGTCATAATTCTGATACTTTACCGAACAATACTTATTGTTTATTTTTATCAATTTTATAAACAAATTCAACTCTTGAATACTATTAACAAATATATGACGTTTTCTCACTATATGTAGACATTGTTAATTATTTAAAAAGTATCTTATTCATCAGGAGACTTTCTCAGATGACAAAATTTTTCATTTCTTCAAATGAATTCCATTTGAAAAATGAAACAAAAACAAAATCGCGGATATTTTGGTAAAATTGTTTATTTAAAAAAAAACAATGGTGGCTCATAGATAAAATAACATGGATTTTCCATGTTTTTCAGGAAACTATAACTATTCTCACAGGAATCTACAAAGAAATACAATGAATTAAAACCAATTAATTGAATTAAAACCATTTTTATTCCTAAAACAGCACTTTCACGCAACAATTTGTTATTATAAAAATAAACAAAATTTTTCCATATGTTTTAATCTACTGTATATTATTATTGATGACTATTTTTACTGATTGTATGATGTTTTACATAAATGTAAAGAGTTGAAAAAAATGTGATCGCTTATTAAAAAAATAAAAATAAAATGTCAGCTTTATTGCTAAATAAAAAGAAATGAACATTTAGGAAATCGGCTTTCATAAATTTCTTTTAAATTTATTTACCTTTCATTTTTCACAAACATACTCCAAGCGGATCAAAATTGTAAGCTCTAGAATAATTTGTCCGGAAAAAGATTTTTTACCCCAATCTGGTTTGTCGCACTTTTTTTTCCGATACGTAAAGAAAATTCACACCCATTCAAATATTATAATCATGAAAACAAGAATTCTTTACAAATATTTATGCAAATTTCTTTCTAAAATGAATAGTTTAGAAAAAATGAAAAATACCAGTTTTTTCAGTCTTACTTTGGTATTGTGCATTGTGTATTGTATTGTTTATGACAATGTTTATTGTGCAATCTGGAATGCTTTATTTTAAGATGGTGTATAAATTTGAAGTTTATAGAATTAGAAGAAAGAAATAGAAAGCTTCCAATTTCTAGCACAATTATCATCTCAAGATTTCAAACATGTTTGAAGACATATGTTATATTTGTTATAAATCATAATGATATTACATTGGACTTACTCTTGAAATGAAGAAATCCCAGAAACGTGGGAAGTAGAGTCAAAAAAGTAATCTTCATTCTTTTTCAAATAGTTCCAATAACACAGAAATAAGAGAGTAAACTGATTCTTGAAAACGTACATATGAAAAGTGACTAAATAATGGCTGGTATATATACCAACTTTTCTTATCTATGCAATGACATGCTTTACTTATGCATCAAAATGAATAGAGTGGAAGCAGAAATATTATTGATACCACCTCTTCAAATTTTCCATATTTTCTATACTTTTTCCCTACTGAATCTTCAACAATTTCAAACGATACCAAAGGATTGCGAGGGGTTTAACAATCTTTGAATAATTTTTAAAAAATTCGAGAGTTTGAAGAAGGTACAATTCTGAAAAGGAATCTCACATGTTTAAGAGTTCTCACAGATTTTGAAAGAATTTCAAGTTGGAAATATATTGATTAATGTTTTATGAATTCAAATTAAGTCAATGTGAGAGTTTAATAAGAAAACGCGGGTGTAGAACATTTGCAACATGATGAAAACAATAAGAAGGCTATGATATTGTGAAACTCGTAAACAGACTACCTCATCTCCACTAACATATGTGTTTACACAAATTATTCCTTCAAAATCAAAAAACAAGAATCATTTACACATTATTATTTCAAAAAAAAAGTAGACGCTAAGTGCTATACAATTTTTTTAAATTTTATGACATATTTTAATTCTTTCAAACCTTTCCAGATATTAAAATGAACAACTGATAAGAAAAGTTCACTAATTGGTTGGCAACTGCAATCATTAACGAATTAGTCAACACTAAGTAGCTCAAAAAAAAGGTTCTTTGGTTAAAAGAAAATTTCTTTAACAAAAAAAAATATTCATTGACTCAAAAAAGTTTATCAGATTCGACTGATCAATTTGCATCTTGACTTCACAATGAATATACAAAATTTTTTTTCGCTCCTAAGATCCGGAATCAGAAGCTAAAGTTGCATTGACTGTTTCTAGAAAAATGCACATTTCTATGTCTTTCATTCTTCAAAACAAGATAACATATCTGAATTTTTTATGATGCCTGTTTTTGATGTTTACAATGTCATGCACTTGGACTGATTTTTTTATTCTCGCCTTATGAACAACAATTTTTTTTCAAATCAGAACCGTGGAATATAATAAGAAGTTCCTTTATATTTATTGTAAATGTTCTTAGTTTATTATTAAATAATTCAAAATAATTCCAATTTTAGATTATTTCGAATCGTGATTCGAATTGCTTCATTTAAAATTTATAGCTTGAATTCGGAATATTTAAATTATGTATGTTATAAATTACTCATATTCTCACCCTTTCCCTAAAGTATGACAAACTGATCATCTGCAAAGGCTAACCCACGTACCCTTACTGTCCCGTGATTTACAAATAATCATAAATTCACGAAATGATAATAAATGAATGAAATTAGTTTGAGAAAATTAAATAGGGTTAATGATAATAAGTATTTAGTTACAATTTTAGTAAAATTTAGCACAATTTTGTAATATCTTCGGTTTTTATTTAAATACGAACTGAGTTATTAGATCGCAATAAGAAAATCCAACTATGTTTGGCTGGAAGTTCATTCAGTCTTTTTGGATTGAAAATTCTACAATTTTATTGAAATTCTTTTCCTTCTTGACTAGAAAATTTCTCTTTGGTTGAAAATTCAACTATTTTGTAGAATATTCGCCTTTTTCTTATTTTGGGCTAGAAGATTTAAAAATATGGTTGACAATTCAATAAATGGATAGCAAGATCCACAAGTAGTTGAAGATATCAGTTGATAGTAGATAAAGATTCATAATTTTAGTTAAAAATTCATTTCTTCAGTCCTCAATTTAATTTTTTTTTTTTAAATTTAATCTTGCTGAAAAATCGTTTTTCTGGCCAAAATCTGTTTTTACTGTAAATTTTACTATTACTATTAATTGCTGTATTTTGTTGGAAATTCTTTCTTTTTGTTGGAAAATACATTTTTTAGAAATGCCACTGTTTGGTTGGAAATTATTCTGTTTTAGTTGATAATTTACGTATTTTTTTCAAAATTCGTATTTTTGGTTAAATTTAACTGATTTTGATTTAAAAATAAAATATTTTTTTGTTAAAATATCTACTATTACATTTTTTTGTTGAAAATTAATCTTCTTAGGTTGAAAAATCAACTCCTTCAACATTTTCTGGTTAAAATTTTTTTTTTTTCATTTAAAATTGATTTAAAAATTTTTTGTTGTTGCATTTTTGGGTACAATTTGGGGCGCTGTGTGCGGTGTGATTGTGAACATTTATGTAAATATTGTACTCAAGATTTATTATTGGGATGAATAATAAACAATATTAGGAATAAATTTTCAATATCAATTCTGAAAAGTTGGAAACTAAAATGAAAATGTTACACAATTTAAAGCAACTATCGTCCCAGAAAGTAGCAGAAAATTATAAATAATAAATTTGTAAATAAAATCAATTTTAATAACGCAGGTACAGTAATAAAAGCGTTTATTTTTCATTTTCTCTATTTTTTTAAATCATTATTTAGAATTTCAATGTCCCTCAAAGTTGATATAATCTGGCAATTGAAGTTCGCAGCGATTACGGTTTTCAACAAAGTACTTAATATTTTAACCAAACAGATGAATTATCAACTGAAAATACATTATTCTTAAATGACCCATTAAATAAAATTGAAATAAAACTGTCAAACAAAAGTACTTGAATTTTAAATCTATAGAGACGAATTTTCAATAAAAGAGTTGAATTTTCAAAAAAAAAAAATTACTTTTAAAAAAATTGTTGAATTTTTAAGCAAGTAGTTGCATTTTATCAAAAAATATTAAATTTCTACTAAAGTAGATGAATTTTCAACTAAAAAAAGACAAATTTAAAAAATGAAGCAAAATTTTCATCCAAAGAACATTTCAGTTTTACTTTTTAACATCAAAATGTGATTTTAAGCCAGAATTGAATTTCCTACTAAGATACTTGAACTTTCAACCCAAAAAGTCCAATTTGCAATGAAAAAGTTTAATTTTTGCCAACAAAGATGACCTTCTAACTGAATTGTTGAATTATCAACCTAACTTTTGCATTTCATTCCAAGAAAAATGGTTTTTCTAATCAATTAGATGAATTTTTAATTTGAAAAGACAAATTTGGAAGAAAAAAGTGAATTTTTATCCGAAGTAGGTTTCAGTTCGACTTTTCAGCAACAAAACATTTATTTACCAGTACAAAATAATTTCTGGTTACAATCGGGGTTAAAATAAAAATAATTGAAGGGCAGAAACAATTGAGTTAAGGGGAAGACAAAATGTGCACACAAAATGGAGGAATTCTAATTTTCGGAACGAAATTTAATCTTTCGTCTCAATTTTCCAAGACTTAACAATTGGGTTACATAATATGATTAAATTCATATATTAAACATATTTTTTGAGGTTATGGGGACCAATTTCTTAATTAAATTCAGGGGAACGTAGGATTATTCAAGAATTATTATAATCTTAATATACGGTATAATTTGGAACTAGAAGACAAACGATGAATCTAAATATAAATCACAAAACACAATAATGATATATATAAAATTTACTTCAATAATATTACGAAATAAAGTGACACAATTTAACTAATATCAGGACAAGTGAAGGAAAATAGCACGAGGGAACCAGGTGACAAAATTCAACAATTTTAAGACAACTGAAATATCAGATATTCACAAAATAGAAATAAATTAAATAATTCAGGAGGATTCCGGAAACCGTGCTCCAAATATTCTGAAAGAAACTAATCAAACAGCAAAACAAAAAGGGGCCACACCGTATCGCAGAATATTTCCTTCTAGATCATAAAATAAATTCTACCTTATAATTGGATAACAAGTTCACAGCGTATCTTTGAACACCGGATGACCAAATCTAATATTGAAGAAAATTTTATAATAATATTGGACTTTAGAATTAACAATATTCACGAGATACTCGGCGACGCGTGCTGCTCCAGAAGGTGCTCGACGAAAGGTGAGAGTTCTTCCCCGGCGTCGTTTTCTTCTTTAGCAACCGGCTAAGTCCTGATTGGTTGAAATGTT
Organism: Andricus quercusramuli; assembly: GCA_932178445.1. Lineage (NCBI taxonomy): Eukaryota > Metazoa > Arthropoda > Insecta > Hymenoptera > Cynipidae > Andricus > Andricus quercusramuli. Next base: position 26,249 of record CAKNXH010082712.1, read on the forward strand.
GTTTCGTGATTGGCGTTAACACGAAGTACAACAAGGAGACCGCACACCATGTATTTCACCTGGCGCCATTTCGCGATCGCCTGCCCTCCATTTTCTCCATAGCGAGATTTATTCTCAGATAAGATCGCCTCTTCAGATAAACTTTTGGAACTAAATTGCCGTCTGCTACTATAGGAATCGTAATTCCTCAATTTGCCGCATGCGGCGCTCTCATCTGAGAAGAAATTAAAATTCAAGGAAAGGCGATCGCGGTTGTGGGCTGTTTACCACAATCTCCGCCATAGGCGTGCGGTCTCCTTGTAGTACTTCGTGGACGTTACTATGGAGAGATTAAACAAATGAAATAGGCTCTCAGGAATGTGACTGTAAAGGACATTACTGTGTCACAAAAATAGCCTCTTCTTAATTTGGTGATAATTAGCCAACCAGTTCGGTCCAAATGACGTTGAATTACTCTCCAAGACGTCCTCTCCGAAGTATATGATCAAACAAGGTGACTGATAAATTCCTACCAAGATTTAATCCAAATCAGGACCCACAGCACAGAAAATGTTGCCAGGGATATCCGGGCTTGAGCTACAGAGGTCCCACTCGAATTGCCGGGGCTCGACAATAAACCTTCCCAATAAAATAGATCATGAATTCCGCTCCAAAGCGAATAAGTTATTTGGGAAATCGAGTGTCGGACGAAATCTTGAATCCTGGTAGCATTTCAAGATGTTCAATAAATATTAGGGTTCGACCAGGAGGATAGGAGTAGGTTGGCACACAGCAGTAGGATTGGCGGGAAAATTTGAAATAGGTTGAGTCACTCCAATTGACAAAAGGCGTCCCATTTGCTTCTTGAAGTCTCTCATTAGGTCTGGGTTATTTAGAATTCTTCAGGATGGTCTCGTTTTCGAAAAGTACATATAATTAAAAAAACAGGCAGAATCTATTCTCAAGCTCAAACTATCTCAAATAATTAACCCAAGTCTTGGAAAAACGTGCAGCTTCTGGATTGGCGGGAGCCAAGAAATGAAATTATTTAAAACAAAAAACCCGAAACAGTCTGAATCTTGAAATTTAAGGAACTTGTGACTTGCAAATATTTTGCAACGTCACAGGACCGAGCAGCTAACGTTGCTACAATATTTGACCTATTCGGACGAGACGACTCCTATAATATAAATCGAACTTCACTTACATATAAATTCGTTTGATTTGTCAATTAACGCGGATGGTAACTCTGCAAAGTGAATTCTCTTATAGCCCTATTGTGGAAAAATGAACCGATTATGCTCCAGTGTGTCCAGGTTTTGAGAAATTTTTTTTCTGAAAAATCAAAGACACTAATCCTGAAATAATTGCAGTTAGATTGCATTATTCGTAGACGTGACTGTAGCATGACTCCTGAATATAAAATCATAAGATAGTGGACTGCTGTTAGTAATCACTCTTTATTTCACGCTAATTAGTTTGTTATAATAATAATGATAATACACAAGGAAAATCGCTGTAAAACCCGTATAAAGTAAATAGAATAATTAGATAATTAGACTCATAATCAATTGAAACATTCCTAGTCGTCATATGTATTGTCCTTTGCTTCACTTGCCACTTTTTACCCGCTTCGATCTTTTTGCTTGGTTCTGAAAATGAAGGAATATTCGCATGAAAAAATATTTATATCTCATGCAAAAAACAAAACAAAACTATTGCTAAACCAAATGAAAAAATTGAAGAAGAAAAAACAATTGATCGTTCCAGAAATGACAAGAACGGTTTAATCAGCCAATAGTGAATCGAATCAATTTACTTAAAACAAATGAAAAAATCGAAACAAATGATAGGTTAAAGAAAAAGGCACACAAAAATGTTCATAGCGTTTGTATGACGAAGTGAACGATTGAAACCCCTAAGATTTTTAAAATTGTTTTCACTTTTTTGAACACAGCATTCAAACAGCCATTGACTGCTTAAACCGTTTTTGTTTGTTTCGCATTTGTTAAACAATTAGTTGGTTGTATCACACTGTAAAAAATCCGTTACTACAATTATAATGTGGGATTGGCATAAAGCTATAAAGAAACTTACAGTGGCTTAATTTCGAACAAATTTCAGCAAGTGTTTAATTCAGAGATTTTCATAAGTTCGGATATTCTGTCTTCCTTGGCGCAAGGCAACACTATTTTAATGACATTCAGTCTTTGTGTTTTGAAAGGTTCACTTTTTCGACAATTAGCCAAAAACCGTTGTCCGTAACTAGTATCGTCTTCTTCTAGGTGCTCGGCTCCTTCTATCTCGAAATCATCGGAAATTTTTTGAAGTTTATCCAGAGCAGGACCAATAGTGCGCCACGCAGTTTTGATATCAACGTTACATTCTTTCTTCAAAACGTCAGGCGTCAAATTAAATATTTCTTGCAGTCCAGATTCTACATCCTCTTGGTCATAATTTTCGTCTTCTTCGCCTTGTGTTAAAAGTGTCAAAACTAAAAAATTTAAAAACATATATTCCATTATAATAATAGAAATGTTTGGGACTTTATTCAAAAATGAAGAGTTCTATTCGCTCGCAAGTTCTCTCCGGTAATTTTTTCTTCTAATAAAAAAGTCATGCGAATATTTTGTTCACGTTTTTTAATACTACTAATATCCGTTCATAGAATATTTAAATAATAAAAAAAGAGTTTTCTCAAAATACATTAATTCATTTGGAAGATATCGTGCTAACAAACTAAAAATCTACAGACAAACAGACAGACAAACATACAGACAAATATATAGACAAACAGACAGACAAACAGACATACAAACAGACAGACAGACAGACATACAAACAAACAGACAGACAGACAAACAGACAGACAGACAGACAGACAGACAAACAAACATACAGACAAACAGACAGAAAAAACAGACAGACAAACAGACAAACAGACAGACAGACAAACAGACAGACAGACAAACAGACAGACAGACAAACAGACAGACAAACAGACATACAAACAAACAGACAGACATACAGACATACACACAGACAGACAAACATACAGACAAACAAACAGACAAACAGACAGAAAAAACAGACAGACAAACAGACAGACAAACAGACAGACAAACAGACAGACAAACAGACAGACAGACAAACAGATAAACAGGAATTTGGTGAAAACCTCTTTTTTGGGTTCAGGGGGTCCCAAAACATGGACATATGCTAGAAAGGGGGGGGGGGTCAAATTTTACACAAATATAATACCTTCTCATTAGAGGATGAGAATTTATGAAGTGCTGTACCGATATTTCTAGTAAATATCGCAATCGTTGTTGTTGAAAAACTGATTGGTTTTTCATTACATGACGTTGTATTATATCTTAAATTTGAAATTTTTGGAAAAAATGTAAATGTAATCCCTTTCCAGAAGAAAAATTATAGAAAGCCTAATGCGAATTAAGAAATATTCGTTCTTTTTGCATTAAAACAAAAAAAAAATCTTAAGAAAAACAGATTTATTTTCAACAAATTGAAAAAAAAATTGATGAAAAGGGTTCCAGATTTTTTTCAATATTTCTAGAATTCTTTTTGAATTTCCTTTGAAAATTAATTAAAAAGTTAAACCACATTGTTAAAAATTTATATTTCTATGTCTATTCTTTAAGCTTATTTTATAATTTATTTATTTTTATGTCTGTGGTTAAAAATGTAGCTTTTCAGTGGAAAAGTCTTTTTTTTTTTTAAATCAATTTTTTAACTGAAAATGTAACTTTTCCATTTTTTTAAGATTGATCTTTTTTAGGTGAAAATTCTTCTTTTTTGGTGAAAAAAACGTAATTTTCTTTGTTCAAAATTCCATTTTTGTTGGGTAAAAATGCATTAGTTTGGCAGAAAAATAATTTTTTGCTGAGGTCATATTTTTTTTTTTTGTAAATTCAATTTTTGTAGAGAAAATTCGTCTTTTGGCTTGAAGTCCTAAAAATATGAAATATCATTTAAAATCACCGGAATCGAAAGTCTTATCATTTAAAACCATTCAAAATCTTAAGAAGCTTCTAAATTTCATTTCTCAATCTTCAAAAATCTACATTTTCTTGAATTTGTTGAAATCTTCCCAAACTTCTAATTGTTCCCGAAATTGTTAAAAATTTCGGAATATCTTTTAAAATGATTTGAGTTTCGACTTAAACTTTTGAAAAATTAACAAAATAGCCTATAAATTTTCCAATTTTATTGTTTAAGAAATCTTTTGAAATGTTTTGGAATCTTTGCAAATTTTCTTTGGAAAATAATTTTTTCAAGTGAAAATCATTTGATTTTTTCCAGCAATGTTAGAAAAATGTTTTATTGTATAAACTGTCATAATTCTTCAAAGGCTACATTTTTTCCGTAATCTTCGAAAGTGTATATTTTTTTCTATTTTTTCAAATCATCTGAAGATTTGAATCATTTTCAAATCTCTTTGAAACTTTCAAAATTAACAAATATCTTCTGGTACTGAAAATCTTACTGAATAGTATTCTAGAATCTCTTCGACGTTTTTAGAAATCTTTTTGAATTTTCTTTAATAATTTTTTGACATTAAAAATCATTTGAAATTTTGAGAAAAGTGTTTTATCATCTTGAAAAATCATTTAAAAAGTTTTCAGGTAAAATTCGATCCATTTTGGAAATTTTATAGAAAGTTTGAAAAAATTTTAAAAACAATTGGAAATTTAAAAAGACTTCAACAAATTTAAGATGAAATGTAAATATTTGAAGATTGGGAGATAAAATTTGGAATATTTTCAAGATTTTGAATGGTTTCAAATAATAAGAAAATGTCTTGGGATTCCGGGTATTTTTAATGATATTTTATATTGAAAAATAAATTTGGCAAGAAAATTTAAAAAGACTGATAAAAATGTCGAAGAAAATCTGGAAACCCTCTTATCATTTTTTTTGGTAACAATTTTTCAACAATTTGGGAATAATTCGAGTTATTTTAAAAGATGTTTAAAAATAAATCCCTATTGCTGAAAATTTAATTTTTGTTGTTTAAAATGAAACTTTTTTGTTGTAAATTATTCTGTTCTGGTTGAGATTTGTTTAAAGTTTGTGTTTTTTTTTTCTAACAAAATCAAGAGGCGTAAATTGTTCAAAAATTGTTAAGCGTTGAAATCTTATTTTTAGTTAAAAGAAACCATTTTCAGTGAATTATTATTTTTGCATAAAAATGTATGTTTTTTGCAATTCTTCACAATTAATTTGAAGTCAAAAGTTGACATGATTCGGTTTATAAATTGCAAATGTGATAAAATATTTTAAATTAAAGAAAAATAAGCAAAAGAGCATGCAAAATAACAAATGATTTGTTTAAATAATTTAATGTCTTCACTTGTACTCACCGACCGGAAGTGCCACTAAAGCAAAGATTACGAGCTTCCCCATGGTCGTTTACCAAAACATACCACAAAAATCAGAAAGCTTATTTTTTTACTTCTTACTTCTTTTTCTATTGGCGTCGAAATGTTAATGGCGGGCCATTTATATACTGAGATTTTTGACGCAGTAACCTCGAAAACGCGGAAAAAGATAATTTACCTTCAGTAAGAAACGCACCTACGAAAACCAGTTCTTCTTATCAAAGTTTCATTGCCAGACTTCAAAGACGTTCTCATTTTCAAATTAACAATTTTTGACCTCCATTGAATTAGAGAAATGATACGTTTGATATTATTTATTTCTTTAAAAGATATATTTTTTTGTTGTTTAAATAAGGTACTAGCTCAAATTGAGAAATAATTGATTTAATGTCATTACTTCAAACCCAGAAAATTATTTCTTTAAATCAAATACAAGCTTATTTTCAATGTACTAGTAATTTTAGTAGCTTTTTTTAATTCATATGTTAAAAAAAATATTCCATCTTCCTTCAATAAAAATGCAACTGCACGGTTGACAATCCAACTCTTTTTTGAAAATTTCTTTTTCTGATTTCGAAATTCACCTGCTCTAGCAGAAATTACATCTTCCTTGAATAAAGATGCAACTTTTTGTTTCAAAATTCAACAATTTTGTTGAAAATCCATACATACTGGTTGCAAATTTATTCAAAAAATATAAAATTTCTACTAAAACAGATGAATTTTTATTTAAAAATGACAAAAAAATGATTTCAAAATAGTTGAATTTTCATCCAAAAAAGATTCCAGTTGACTTTTCAAGTTCAAAATAAGGATTTTTTAACAAAAAATTAGTTTCTACGAATAGAATTGAATTTACCATCCAAAAAGATGACTTTTTTCAACCAAAAGGAATGAATTTTTTTAAATGAAATTGTTTAATTCTCTACAAAACAAAAAGTAATTTTTTTACGGAATAGTTAAATTTCGAAGAAAACATCAGAATTTTAATAAAAACAGTAGAATTTTCATCCAAAAAAGATTTCAGTTGACTTATCAGCAACAAAATATGAATTTCAAACAAAAAGTTAATTAAAAAAAAAAACAGTTGAATTTTTAACCCAAAAAGACGAATATTTGACCA
>CAKNXH010082712.1:42752-82405 GCA_932178445.1 Andricus quercusramuli
AAAAAAAAAAAACTTTCAACCAAAGAAATTAAATTTTAACCAAAAAATTAATTTTTGATAAAAAAAAAAGAATTTTTAATAAAACACGTGAATTTGAAACAAAATATTTTTATTTTTAATGAAATCTGCAACCTAATAGTTAAATTTTCAAACAAAAAGGTTATATTGCTTCCAAGAAAAGATAAATTTTCAACCCAAACGGTTAAATGTCTATCAAAAAATAAACGTCGACGAAAAATGGAATCGTTAAATTTTTAGTGAAAAAAAAATTAATTTTCAATTCAAAGAAACTGATTTTCTACAAAAAAGAATGATTTTGAACAAAATGCATGAATTTCCAACCAAATTTTTCAATTTTTAACGAAATTTTCAACCAAATGGTAAATTTTCTACCAAAAAAGACAATTTTTCAACCAAATAGATGAATTTTCAAATAAAAAATGTCAATTTTTCACAAAAAATAGAATAGTTTAATTTTGGGTTAAAGTAATAAATTGTTTAACGAATAAAATAAATTTTGCAACAAATTAGTTAAATTTTGAACAAAACTAATGAATTTTCTATCAAAAATATTAAATGTCTATGAAAAAAATTTCGACCAAAAATTTGGGTAAATTTTTATTTGGAAAAATTAATTTTCGATAAAAACGCTAATTAAACAAAAAATTAATTTTCAATCAAAAAATTGATTTTATACAACAAAAAAAAACATTTCTAACCAAGAAGATTAATATTCTACCACAAAAGGCAAAACTTCAACAAAGTACAGAAATTTTGAAACAAATAGTTGAATTTTCAACTGCAGAAGATGAATGTTCAACCAAACATGGAACAGTTAAATTTTTAGTTAAAAAAATAATTTTAAAAATGTTAACAATTTCTACAAGTTGTAACAAAGTAGTTCCACTTGGAGGATTTTTTTTCAATAAAGGGTAATTAGTGCGCGCGAAACACGCCCAATGTTCTGGTTTCTCATATTTTTAATAAAGCTTTATTTATAAATAATTTTTTTCAAATTAAACAAAAAATATCAAACGAACCATTTCTGTAATTCAATCGAGAAAAAATCTGATTATTCAAAAAATGAGAGCGTCTTTGAAGCCTGACAATGAAACTTTGATAAGAAGAACTAGTTTTCGTAGACGCGTTTTCCATTGAAGGTAAATTAAATTTTTCCTCGTTTCAAAGGTTACTGTGTCAAAAATTTCAGTATATAAATGGCCCGCCGCCAGCATTTCCATTTTAGTAAAAAAAAGAAGTAAGAAGTAAAAAAATAAATTTTCTGATTTTTGTGGCATGTTCTTGTAAGCGACCATGGCGAAGTTCTTAATCTTGGTTTTAGTAGCACTTCCCGTCGGTGAGTACAGGTGGAAAAATTAAATTAATTAGAGAAATCATTTGTTATTTTCCATGCAATTAATTTCAAAATTATATTTATATTTTAAATAATTTTTTTCTGAAAAAAGTTCTTCTGTGGCTCCGCTAAGAATCGAACCACAGAACTTCTGATTTCCAGTCAGGTGCTTTCCCATTAAGCTACTAGAGATATCGAAAAAAAAGCATTTTTTTAAGAAATACATGCGTTATTTTTCTAGATGTTACAAATCAAATTTTTTAGGGAATCTGTATCACCATTAGAGAGTAACAGGAAATATTTTCGAAGAAAAAGAAAATTATTTAAAATAATGACTCTTTCATCGTGTGAGTATAGTTTTCCGATTTCGGAAAAAAACTATTCTTTATACGAAATGAAAATTTTGAATAACTATTTATTTTTCAAATTTACTTCTTCATTTGTTTCCAACGTTATAAAAATATAATTTTCCTAAACTTCTTGAGAAAATTAAAAATATTTTTAAAGACTTCAGATAATAATATAATAATTTTATTTTCAACCACAGAGATGGTTTTTCAACTAAAAAAATTATGAATACTTAACCAAAAAAATTGAATTTTCAAAAAAATAGCTAGTTTTTGAACCAGTTGGTTAATTTTCAACCAAAAAGGTGGAATTCTCAACGAAAAATATAATAGTTTGAATATCAGCTGAGAAAAAATTTTAATTTTCAATAAAAAAGAGTTCAAATAACCAAAAAGAGAAGAACCTTCAGCAAAATATCTCAACCCCAGACAATTTTTTTCTAATAGTAACCAATCAAAATTTTTTATATTTTATTTCTAAAACTTTTAAATCTCTTTTAAAATGATTCAAATTTTACCTAAAATTTTTGAAAAATAAACAAAATTTCCTTAAATCTCCCATTTTTTAGAAGAAATCTTTTGAAATGTTTTAAAAAATGTTTGCAAATTTTATTTTAAAATTAATTGTAACAAATAATAACAATTTGATATTTTCTCATGAATCTTAGGAAAAATATGGTATTGTCTTCAAACCTTTCTAAGCAATTTCAAAATTCTGAGAAAAAAAAAGTTGTATTAAACTCTTACAGATTCTTCTTCAACATATTTCAAAATTTTCAAAACTTAAAGTTAATGAAATTGCAGCCTATCAGCAAACTATTAAACAGTTGTGAATTTTTGTTTAATATTATTCGAATTAAGTTGATTTTTGTTTGGGAAATTAACTTTCTATGTGAAATTCTGAAGTAACGCACAATTGATAAAAACTTATGAATCTTCTTTGAAATCTAATGATTTTTCAATATTAATTTTTGAATATAAATCCAACGATTTTTATTTAAAATTCATTAGATTTTAAAGAAGAATAATAGTTTTTTTTTCTTCAATTTGCATCTTCTAACAATTTGGGATAATGTTCGTGTTTTTTAATTAGAATTCATCTATTTTAAACAAAAAACATTTTAGAGAAAGCCAAATGTCATTTAAATCTTCCAATTTTTTCTCAAAACAAATCTTTGCAAATTTTCTTTGAAAATTAATTTTTTCAGATGAAAAATTATTTGATATTTTCCCAGAAATTTAAAGAAAAATGTGTAGTTGTCTTGAATTCTAGGATAATTCATTAAAAGCTACTACATTTTTTTTGTAATCTTCGAAATTGTATATTTTGTTTTATTTATTTTTTTATTCATCTGAAGATTTAAATCATTTTTGAATCTCTTCAAAAATTTTGAATAAAATACTTTTCGTAAAATTTCTGAGAAAAATTCAAATGATTGCTCATTTCAAAAAATTAGTAAATAAAATTCAAAAATATTTCTAAAAATGGCAAAGAAAATCTAGAGAACTTTTTAGCAAGTTTTTCAATAACAGAAGATATTTTTGTAAGTTTGAAAATGTTGAAGGGTTTTGAAAACGATTTAAATCTTCAGATGATTTAAAAAAATAAATTGAAAACTAATATACAGTTGCAAAATTTACGAAAAAAATGTACCTTTTGAAGAATTATAAAAGGTATACAATAAAACATTTTTTTTACATCTCTAGGAAAATAACAAATGATTTTTACTTGAAAAAATAAATTTTCAACGAAAATTTGCAAAGATTTTAAAACATTTCAAAACATTTCTTAGAAAAAAAATGGAAGATTTATGGGTAATGTTTTGATTTTTCAGAAGTTTTAGTTAAAATTCACATCATCATTATGAAAGATATTTCGAAAATTTCTAAAAATTACAGAAACAATTAGAAGTTTGAAGATTTCAACAAATTCAAGACAAAATGTAGACTTTTGAAGATTGTGAAATGAAATTTAGAAGCTTTTAATGATTTTGCATGGTTTTAAATGATGAGAAAATTTCTTAGGATTCCGGGGATTTTAAATGATATTTCATATTGAACAATTATTTTTTTAAAGAAAATTAAAAAAGATTTCTAAAAATGTTGAAGAACATCTAGAACCCTTTCCATCCATTTTTTTCAATTTGTTGAAAGTTAATCTATTCTGGTTGAGATATTTTGCTAGAATTTCGTATTCATCAAAATCTTATCATTTTTTTTCGATTAGAATTGATCACTTTTGCATAAAAATGTATAATACTTTCAATCATTTTATGAAATGATTTGGAATTTTGAATTCAAATTTAATCTTATTTTAGATTTAGTGCAAAAAGAACAAATGTCTCTCAATTCGCATTAAGTTTTCTATGATTTTCCTTCTGAAAAGGGATTATTGTTACATTTTTTGTCAAAAATTTCAAATTTGAGATATAAAACAACGTCACGTAATGGAAAACCAATCAGGTTTCCATCAACATCGATTGCGAGATTTTCTAGACATACATATCATTACATCACTTTTCACATTCTCATCCTATAGTGAAAAGGTATTAGATTTGTGTAAAATTTGACCCCCCCCCCCCCGGTTGGGCGGATGGTTACGGTTTGAGACCCCCTGAATCCAAAAAATAAAAAAACAGGTTTTTACAACATGTCTGTCTGTTAGTCTGTCTGTCTGTTTGTCTGTCTGTCTGTTAGTGTGTCTGTCTGTTAGTCTGTCTGTCTGTTAGGCTGTAGATTTTTACTTTGTTAGCAGGATAACTTTCAAAAGAATTAACGTATTAAATTGGGCTTTGATATACTCTTCAAGTGTCCAAAAAAGAAAGGTCAAGTTTGTGAGCCAGCCATTTTGGATAAAAATGAAAAAAGTGAGCACATTTTGAAAATTTTTGAAAACACTTTTTTCAATATTAATAGTAGAATTAAAGAAAAATGAAAATTTTACGCCAAACGTCGCAAGATATGAAACAAATTTCAGGGAAATACAAATATTTCTTCATGATTGAAAACCAATCAGGTTATCAACAACAACAACTGCGTGATTTTCGAGTCTTACGTTATTATTATTATAGATTAGCAGTTCGAACTCGAAAGTTCATTGCCTCATCTACCCGAGACCGCCACGCATCTCTATCCTGTGCATCCTCCATCCAGTTTAATTAATTATGTCCTAGTTCTTTTAGATCATCCCTTACATATTTCTTCCATACGTTTCTCGGTCTGCCTAGGGGTCTCTTACCAATCGGTCTCCCTCTTAAAACTTTCGCCACTGTTCTTTCATTTCCCATTCTTGCTACATGCCCCGCCCATCTTACTTTACGCGCTTTCATTACTCTATTAATATTTGCTGACCCGTAGAGAGCATGCAGCTCATCATTATGCAGTTTTCTCCATTCGCCGGTCTCTTCGTCCCTTTTTGGACCATAGATTTTTCTAAGTACTTTATTCTCGAAAACTCTAAACCTATTCTCCTCTCCTTTCGTCAGCGCCCACGTTTCGCACCCGTACATGACGACCGGCATTATTATTGTTTTGTTGATTCTTACTTTGATGTTTCTAGATAGCAATCGCGATTTTAATAGTGTGTTTGCTGCATAATAGCACCCATTGCCAGCGTGCAATCGCGCGTTGATTTCCGTTTTAATCTTATTTTCGCTAGTTATAATTGACCCGAGGTATTTAAACTCGCTAACCCTTTCGAATTTCATATTTCCGGCTGTTAGATCCCCGTCTTGATTACTTTGTTCAGATCTGACGACGGTCATATATTTTGTTTTCGTTTCGCTAACCTCCAAGCCAATATCTTTGGCTTTTGTGATCAAGATTTCTGCATTTTTTGCTACCGTTTCTTTATCATCCCCTATTATGTCGAGATCATCCGCATATCCAAGAATTTGTATTACCCCATTGAGAGTAGCACCGGTCGGAATCGTCTGCACTTGCCTAACCACGTATTCTAAAACTAAGTTAAAAAGGACGCACGAAAGTGCATCGCCCTGTTTCAGACCATCGCGGATCGAAAACTCTTCAGATAACCTTCCGTTTACGCGTACTCTTCCCCTACTGCCGCTTAAGCAAATTTCGATAAGTCTAACCAATTTTCTTGGCACACCCAAGAACTCCAGGATCCAGTACATTCGCGCGCGTATAATAGAGTCGTAAGCTTTTTTAAAATCGACAAATAGCTGATGCACTGCTTCATTAAATTCCCATTTTTTTCTAGCAGTTGTCTAATTGTGAACATTTGATCGCTTGTAGATCGGTTTCGGCGGAATCCACACTGGTAATCCCCAATGATTTCCTCGGCGAGAGGAGTTAGCCTACCTAAGATTACATTGGACAGGATCTTATAACACGACGACACAAGTGAAATTCCCCGATAATTGTTACAGTTCATTTTATCGCCTTTTTTAAAGATAGGAATAACAATAGAGTCATTCCATTCCTCTGGAATGCGTTCTGTTTTCCAAACTGTGCGTATTAATTTACAAATTTTTCTTTTGAGGCAAGGGCCTCCATTTTTTATCAGTTCAGCCGGTAGGTCATCGATGCCCGCGGCTTTGTTATTTTTCAACTTCTTTATGGCCATTTCTATTTCTATATCAGCAGGATCATCAATTAATAGATCAGCAGTGTGGATTTCGCCGAGATTACCTTCAACGGGGGCTTCGCGTACATTTAATAGTTTATCGAAATATTCTTTCCATAAATTCAGTCTCTCTGTCGCATCGGCTACTAGATTGCCATTTTCGTCCCTCATTACTTCCGTTCTACTTTGAAAGCCTTTCCTTATAAAATTTATTCCTCTGTACATCTCGCGCGGGTTATTCTGTTTATTATGCGTTTCTATTGCTAGTATTTTATTCTTTTCCCACTCGCTTTTCTTGGATCTATAGAGTCTATTTGTACTTTTACTAATCTCGAGATACTTCTTATGTGTTTGATCGCACTTATTTTGTAAACTACTTAGTCTGGCCTTCCAACGTTTTTCAAACCCGAGTTTGCACTCTTCGTCATACCATGGTTTGCTTTTTGTTACTTTCTTTAAACCTATCGTAAGTTTCGCGGCTGTCTTTACCGCCTTTTTTATATTGCTCCATAGGGTTTCCGGGTCCTCCTCGTAATTATTGTTATCGTCTCTCTGTTCTTGGAGAGCATCAAAGCTATTAGAAATCTCAACTTGATAATTTAATGTTTCTGTTGCTGTTTTGAACTTATCTATATTGAAACGAACTGTTGGCTCTGTGCGGCTTGTTTTCTTAGTTATCGCTAGCCTAGATCTTATTTTTACTATCACGAGAAAATGGTCTGAATTTAAATCCGCTCCCCTATACGATCTTATATCGAGAATGTTTGTATGACGTCTTCTGTCAATTAGAACGTGATCAATCTGATTGTGAGTGTTACCATCTGGTGATCTCCAGGTGGCCTTATGTATATTTTTATGCTTGAAATATGTGCTTTTGACAACGAGGTTCTTTGAAGCTGCAAAGTTTATTACTCTAGTTCCATTATCATTACTGACCTCACGCAAACTTTCTGATCCTATTGTAGGCCTATACATCGGTTCTTTTCCAATTTTCGCGTTGAAATCTCCCAATACTATTTTTGCGTCAAAAGCTGAGAACTTGTCAAAAACCTGCTCGATTGTTTCGTAAAAGAGATCTTTAGTGTCTTCGTCTTTGTCCTCGGTGGGGCAGTGCACATTGATTAATACCTGTTTGCTGAAAATACCCTTCAGTACAATGTATGATAACCGATCGTTAATGAATTGCATGTCGATAACCGTTTGCGAGATTCGTTTATTAATAAGAAAACCGGTCCCCAGTCTCCATTCCTTAGCTCCCCCATAGTGAAAAGTATAGTTATCCTTAGAAATTGACGCGAAATCGCCCGGCCAGCATGTTTCCTGGAGTGCTATTAAGTCAGTATTGTAATCATTTGCTATCTTAATGAGTTCGTTAAATCCGCCAGTACTTAGGCTACGCGCGTTTAGAGTTCCCACCCTTAGATCTTTAACTGTAGTTTTTTGTTTTTGCAAGTTAGCCATGGTAGTTTCAAGATAATCCGCACGTTAGCATCCTATTCCGATCGTAGGTGAGTCCACTGTCCCAGGAGTGATAACCCCCATACCTCCCTAGGTCTAAGTATGGGAGCTTTCCGACTCTGACAAGGACCATGTCAACTTGTCGTCAGACACATTACAGTTTCATCCTCGTATCCTAACGTCCCCCTGCAAGGCAGCGCGCCTACTGGCATCAATACCCCTTCGGCCCTATACAGGCGAATCATTCCACACATCCCTTGCGGGCAGTGTCATCGCTGCGGTGTCCAATGGGCAGCAGGATTTTTCCCTTACAAGATTTTTTGTTTTGGTTCGGGCAGTGTTTCTGGGTGGATACACGCTGCACCTCGGCCTGCCAGGACCCACCCATTGCGTATGAACGCAATTGGTGGGTCCCCCCAAGCCATGGTCATCGTGTTTTCTACCAGTGCTAGGCCAACATCTTAGGCTGGGTTCACCACACCCACGACTGGTTCCTATCGGCTGTCCGCGGCTGCTTATTCTTGTATTCGCAGCTAACCTGAGGGGCTGTTCAGCCTGACGGGCCGTTCCTCTATCCGCAACCCGAGGACGCGCCGCGTAGTGGTGACAGGAACCCACCGAGCAGGAGGCTTACGTTACACCACTTTTTTTTAGATATGATTCTCCATTGTTGAACAGAGTACCAATATTTTCTTTGTAATATTATGGGCAGCCTCTAGTCGTTAATATATGTTTTAAAAATTTTAAGGTTTGGCACAATCAACAGAAGCCGAAGAAGACGATTTTGACCCAGAGGATATAGAATCTGGACTGGAGGAATTATTTGGATTAACGTTCGATGATTTGAAGAAAGAATGTAACGTTGATTTCGAAACTGCATTGCCCAAAATTGGTGCTGCTATTGAAAAACTTCAAAAAATGTCCGAAGATTTTGATGCAGAAGCAGCCACGCACTTCAACGAGGATGATCCTAGATTCGAAGAACGGGTTTCGACTGATTGTCAAAGAAGTGAATCATTCAGAAATGAATTAACAAATGTTATTAGAGCAGTGCTGCCATGCGCCAAGGAAGATAGAGTGTCCCAACTTGTGAAACTCTCTGAAATAAACACTTGCTAAAATTTTTGCAAAATTAAGACACTGTAAGTTTGTTAAATTTTTTATATCAATTTCATATTATAATTTTAGCAATAGCTTAGAAATCATTTTAAAAATGCCAAACAAAAAAAGGTTAAATCAGTCAATGGTTGCTTGATTAAATTTAGCTAAAGCAGCTAAAACAAATAAGGTAAAGGTACCTATCATGAAACATGTCCCAATTATGAAACCGATTTATAAATAATTTCAAGGTATATTTTTGAATACAAATAACTATATTAATAATTATGAAAGTTAGGCTTCTTATCTATATTTATTCGAGTCAGAAGGCTTGATACATATAATTGGTTTTATCTCGTGTATTCACAAATTTTCATTATTTTACATGTGTAATACATTAAACGAAAGCTTAAGGTTTATAGATTTGAGATTACTGCGCTTTTTCTTTGTTTGGCTGCAATTTTATTTATTAATTAGTTGTTTTATAATACGTACACCTTTTTTTAAAATGGTCCTTATTTATGGAACGGAGAAACATGGGTGTTTCATATCGAAGGGTACGTTTTCAAAGCTTGCTCCTATTTATGGAACAGAGGAAATTTTGCAATAAAATTTGTTTTTCATTATATTGATATGAACTATGTTATGTTATTATATAATACTCAAACTTCGAGTTGAACAAATTAATTGTCAACGAAAAAAATATTAATTCTCAACAAAATAATTGAATTTTCAACCAAAGTGATCAATTTTCAAATAAAATGATGAATTTTCAACTAAAATAATTGATCTTTCAAACAAAACACATACATTTTCAACTAAAATGACGACTCTTTTAACGGAAATGGTGGAATTTTCAACCAAAAAGATCAATATTCAACCATGAAGATTAATTTTCTACAAAAAATACGAATTTTCTACACAATATATGAATTTTCAACCAAGTTCTTAAATTTCCAACTGAGAATGATGAATTTTTAACCAATAATTGAATTTGACACAAAAAAATAGAGAAAAATTTTCAACAAAAAATAGAATAGCTAAACGTTAAGTTAAACAAATTAATTTTTAACGAAAAAAAAACGACTTTCAATCAAACAGTTCAATTTTCAACTAGTGTGATGAATTTTCAACTGAAATGATGAATCTTCAACTGGAATAGTTGAATTTTATACCAAAAAGGTACAAGAAATTTTCACAAAATATTTTAATTGAGAAAAAGATCAATTATCAATCAAACAGTTAAGCTGTCGTCTAAAAAAGATACATTTTTTCAAAAATAGAATAGTTAAATTTTCTTTACAAAAAAACTAATTTCTAACAAAAAAAGCGAACTTCCAACAAAATAGTTACATTTTTAACTGGAATATATAAATTTTCAGTTAGAAAAATTTATTTTCAACAAGGTCGTAAAATTTTCAATCAGAAATGAATTTTCAATTAGAATGATGAATCTTCAACTGGGATAATTGAATTTGATACCAAAAAGGTACAAAAAATTTTCACTAAATATTCCCATTTTTAAATAAAATAGATCAATTATCAATTGAACAGTTCAATTTTCGTCCGAAAAAGATACAATTTTAACCAAAGATGAAATAGTTAAATTTTCTGTTAAAAAAAAAGAAACTAATTTCTACAGAAAAAAAAAGAATTTTCAACAATATAGTTAAATTTTTGACTGGAATAATTAAAGTTTTAGTAAACAAAAAAAAACTGATTTTCAACACGGTCGTTCAATTTGTACCTTTTTGGTATAAAATTCAACTATTCCAGTTGAAGATTCATCATTTTAATTAAATATCCGTTTCTGATTGAAAATTGGACGATCTTGTTGAAAATCAATTTTTCTAACTGAAAATTGATCTATTCCAGTTGAAAATTTAACTATTTTGTTGGAAATTCGCTTTTTTGGTAAAAATTAGTTGTTGTCTTTTTAAACAAAATTTAACTATTCTATTTTTGGTTGAAAATGTATCTTTTTTAGACGACAGTTTAACTGTTTGATTAATAATTGATCTTTTTTTTTTTTTTTTAATATTTGGTGAACATTTTTTGTACCTTTTTGGTATAAAATTCCACTATTCCAGTTGAAGATTCATAATTTTAATTAAAAATCCGTTTCTGATTGAAAATTTGACGAACTCGTTGAAAATCAATTTTTCTAACTGAAAATTTATCTATTCCAGTTGAAAATTTAACTATTTTTTGGAAATTCGCTTTTTTTTTTAGAAATTTGTTTGTTTTTTTAAAACAGAAAATTTAACTATTTCATCTTTGGTTAAAATAGTACCTTTGTTGGATGAAAATTTAACTGTTTGTTTGATAATTGATCTGTTTTATTTAAAAATTGAAATATTTGGTGAAAATTTGGTGTACCTTTTTGGTATAAAATTCAACTATTCCAGATGAAGATTCATCATTTCAGTTGAAAATTCATCACATTAGTTGAAAATTGAACTGTTTGATTGAAAATCTTTTTTTTTTCATTAAAATTAATGTGTTCAACCTTACGTTTAACTGTCCTATTTTTTGTTGAACATTCTTCTCTATTTTTTCTGTAAATTTAAACTATTGGTTAAAAATTTATCTTTTTCAGTTGCAAATTCAACAACTTGGTTGCAAATTCATATATTGAAGATTGATCATTTTATTTGAAAATTGATCACTTTGGTTGAAAATTCAACTATTTTGTTGAGAATTAATATTTTTTTGATTAACAATTAATTTTTTAACTTAATAGCCTTAATAATATCCTTAAAATTAATAATCAAGTCTTTAAACATTTTTGGAATCGTGATCGCTAAGCAAAATCGTATCTCAAAAAACACCTTTCTTTTTGTAAAATCTGGTGTATAAATTTTTCATTTTTTGCTTTACACAGGCAAAGATTTATAATATTCCTCAAAAAATGTTTGATTTTGTAAGCTGTTTTGTAGGCTGAACAGCTCTCTCACGAAATCGAAAACAAAACAAACAAAAAACAGATTTTATAATTTTGCTTCATTTTACTGTATTCTACTCTCAAACAGTTATCAGGTGCAAGAAAGTCGTTTTCCACACAACAAAGTTTTAAAACTGTGAAAAAAAGTATAAAAAGTGTCAGGAGTTTAAATTGTTTAATTCGTAATAGTAACGCTATACATTTCAATTTATTCGACTTTTTCTTTTAAAGAGAAATATTGCGAAAAATAATTTAAATATTTTACAAAATTTTAATTTCAAGCGAAAAAAATGTGTTTACTACAATATAAATGCAGCTGAAAGAATTTGATTCAAAATGCGTTGAATTGAAGATAAATTTCGAAAATAAAACTGAAAGCAATTTTCAAACGTAGCTTGGATTAGTTTAATTTTTCACGCTTTGAGCTTGAACAATTTTCAAAGATTACAATTAGAAAACATACATTTTCTAAAGTTTTTTAAATTATTATCAAACTTTCAAGGCTCACAATATTTAAAATCAGAAATCATTCAACATTCCTCAGTAGATTTTTTCTCATTTTACTATATATTTTTTTTTCTTTGACCTTACAAAAATTTGTCTGATCAATTTTGATAATAATAATAACATTTGTGGGTAATCGAAATTGAAAATTTTAGAATTTTAGAAGCTTTGACTTTGAAAAATTAAATTTAGTTTTCAACTTCAAATTGTCAAATTTTAATTGCTTTTGAAATTGTTCTATTTTTGACATTTTATTTCCCAAATATTCAGTTTCGAGATTCTTCACTTCAAGAAATTTTGAACGCTTTGAATTTGAAATGATACAGTTTTAGCTTATGATTGAAAAATTCTCAATTGCAAATTATTCAATTTTCAAAGATTGTATTAAGAAATAATACAAGTTCAATTCCTTTCAATTCCATTCAAAATATTGTTTCTTTTTTTCTTAAAAATTGCACCTAATCTGCAATAGTTTGTATTAGAGCATTTTCAATGATTATTGAATTATTCGTATTTTCCATGTTAGGAAATATAAATCCAGAGATGTGAACCTAGCATAGTCAAAATCTGCACTGATTGGAATTTTCTGTTTACCATTTTCTTTACATTCTCTTTCGAATGAGAAGGTATTGGTTTCATCTAAAAATTGACTTAGTCGGTTTTCATAAAATCTCCACATTTTGGGACCCTCTGAATCAGAAAAAAACGATTTTTACGAAGGTGTCTGTCCGTCCGTCTGTCTGTCTGTATGTCCGTCCGTCCGTACGTATGTCTGTCTGCCTGTCTGTCTGTCTGTCTGCCTGTGTGTCAGTCCGCCTGTCCGTCCGTCTGTCTGTCTGTCTATATGTCTGTCCGTCTGTCCATCTGTCCGTCTGCCTGTCTGTCCGTCTGTCCGTCTGTCCGTCTGTCTGTTTTTACGTAGTCTGTAGTATCGTGTAGGCACGATAACTTTTGAAAGATTGATCAGATAGGATAGTGCTATGGCACACTTTTTGAGGGTCTGAAAAGAAAGAACGAGTTCGTTAACCAGCTATTTTGAATGAAAATTGAAAAAGTTAGAGCATTTTCAAAAATTCTGAGACCATTTTTTTCAATATTTAGAAATTCTATTTACGCCTATTCATAGTACTCGGAAACTCAAATAATTTATGGATATGACTTTTCCTGAGAGAAATCAAATTATCAGAGTTATAGCATTTGCAAAATTAAAAAAAAAAAAAAAACGAAAATGAAAATGAACATTTTACGTCAAGCAACGCACGATATGAAAAAAAGTCAAGAAAAGAAAAACGTTGCTCTTTGAAAGCCCTATTAGATTATGATAACAACTTTTTTAATTCTTCTGGAAAAATCGAAAATTAAAATTTTGATCGCACAAAAAATAATGAAAAATAAAAACTTTCATTTTGCGGTCGAACTATACAAGAAACAAAAAAAATTAATCAGAAAAAATTGTAGACTGAGAAAAGACCAACAAATTTGTTACCAATCATTTTTTTATCAGACACGTAGTTTTTGTTTTATTCGTAAAAAACATTAAAAATAAGAAAAATCAATTTTTGGACAAATGGCAACAGCTACGAAAAAAAATGAACAGACAAACGTTATCCACACAAAAAAGAGCTGGAAATTGATTTTTAATCATTTTTTATAGGGTGTGCAGTTTTTGTCATATTCGTAAAAAAACATTGCGAATAGAAAAATTAAATTTTTGGACAGAAAAGACACAAGCTATCAAAAAAAATGAATAGACAAAAAATGCTCTTCCAAGAAAGAGTAAGAACTCATATGAATTTGTCATCAAAAACTTTTTGATAGCAGGTGTAGTTTTCGTTTCAATCTTAAAAAATAATATTAAAAAAAAAAAAAAATTTCTGTTAAAAGGACACAAGGTGCGAAAAAAATGAAAACACAGAATATATTAATAACTAAAAAATCAACTTTTTGGAAAAAGGACACAAGCTACATTGACATTTTATTTAATTCGTGCAGCAAAATTTCAAAATTTCAATATCTAGTGCTTTGTTTCTAGCACCAAGAATATTTCACAAGAAGTTTAGAAGCTTACATCTACTTTAAGAATTGAAAACAAGAATTTGTAGCCACAACGAAAAGTTTGGCTAAAAAACCTAATTATCGATTAAGATTATTTTTTACTATTTTATCACATAAACTTTTTTGATAAGAATAAAATTATCAGAGGTATAGCATCTTCAAAATTTAAAAAAACAAAAGGATATGAAACTTTCAAGTCAAACAAAGCACGATATGGAAAAAAAGTCAAGAGAAGAAAAGTGTTGTTTTTCAAAGCCCTGCCAGATTATTATTACAACTTTTTGAATTTTCTTGAGAAATCGAAAATTCAATCTTTGATCCCACAAAAAAAGAGAAATAAAAAAATTCTATTTTGTGGACAAACTATACAAAATACGCAAAAATATCAAGATACAAAAATTGTGCACTCAAAGGAAGTCTAGAAATCTGTCATGAATCACTTTTTGATAGGAGACGTAGTTTTTTTTTAATTGTTAAAAACGACATTAAAAATCAAAAATAAATTTTTTTGATAAATAACACAAGTTACAAGAAAAATAAATCAACAAGAGTTGTTCCCTTAAAAAAGAGCAACAATTTTATTATTGATTATTTTCTGATAGGATGCGCGGTTTTCGTTTTAATCGTGAAAAATAACATGCAAAATATTGCATATTGCATAATTCTGCGAAACTAAACTTTACACAGCGAAAATCTGTGAATTTCCCTAGATATCTCCGAAATCGTAAAAAAAATTATAATCCATTAAATCCTTTTCGAATCTTTTGAAATCTCTTTAAATTTGTAAAATTCCCTAAAATCTTTAAAATAGTTGGAGGTCCTAGAAAATGATCTAAATCTTCTGATATTCTTCAAAGTTCCTTGAAATATTTGGAAACCCTACAAAATTTGTCGACATCCCTTGAAACTTTTGATGCCACTCGAAATTTCTGATATCATTTGAAATTTTTACCTTGATGAAACTAACGCCCTGAGTATGGCGCTCTGTTTTTGGTCACGCTTGTCTGAACAGATACTTCCCTCTCGGCGCTAAGATCCCTTTACTTGTTTTTGGAAATTTTGTCTTCAGATTAATAATCAGGGACCTTTAGAACTTAAATATAACAAATTCAATGAAAATAAAAAAAAATACCTGCAAATTTTTGCCAGGTTTTAGTGATTGCAGGAATACAATTAATAAAATGACTTTCTAGTAGTAACGGCCGTACAGGTTAGCCGCCGCGGCTAAGACTGGATGCCGCTACTACTTTTAACGAGTAGTTAAAAGAGTGCTTGGTGGGCCACAATCCGTTAAGAAGTGTATCCTCTTTTTTTTTAAAGAATTTCAACAAATAGTAAAGATAAAACTTGAACCAATAATTGAATAATGAAGTTTTAATTTGAAAGAATAATTCCCAACCAGAAAAAACGAATTCTCAGTAAAATAGCTGTATTTTAAACCAAATAGATGAATCATCAATGCCCAGAAAAATTGTTGATTTTGAGAGCTTAAAGAATGAATTTTATGTTCAAAATTAATTTTTAATTAAAAAGAGAATAGTTAAAGTTCTTGTAAAAAAACCTAATTTTCTAAAAAAATAACAAAAAATTCCAAGAAAATCGTTAAATATTTAGCCTAAGAAACGATTCTCCAGCCGAAAAGATAAATTTGGAACAAAGGGAAATTAATTTCTACCAAGAAAGTCAAATTTTTAACAAAATACATGACTTTTAAACACCTTGGGATTGATTCTATTATTTGAAGAATTTTGATTTGTTCTAGTCAAATTTTAAAAATTTCAGTCTAAAGTTATTAAGTGTTTAACCTTTCAAACTTGAGATTGTGCAATTATTAAGGCTTTGCATTTTAAACAAAATATCAGAATTTAAAATCAAACGAACTTACCTTAAGTGAAGTTCGATTGTAATTATATGAGAGTCTCGTTCGAGATGATTACATCATAGTACCGCTACTTTGACTAGTTCTAACCACAATTTTAGAGAATAGATTTGAAGAAACTCGCGGCTTCCCGTGGCTTGTTCCTTCTATGCGCTCTGACTGTCACTCTTCATACAGTTTAAAGCTTTCCCCGAAATTATGGAAATAAGCTCTATATATATATATATTTTTTTTTTTTTTTGGGTGGGAAGAAACTTTTAAAGAATGAAAAAGTGGGAGGGATGTAATCATCTCGAACGAGACTCTCATATAATTACAATCGAACTTCACTTAAGGTAAGTTCGTTTGATTTTAAATTATATTTCGAGTCTCATTCTTCGAGATTACATCGTAGATGTTCAGAGCATAATGACTTAATTATTCAACTTACTGTTTATATTATTAATTATATTAACAATCTCCAGCAACACTCACTGAGCTTAATTACATAATATTTGTATCCAGATTTTATTCATTTTTTAATTTTGTTGAGAAAACAGAGCTTCAACGAACGATTCTTTTCTTGGTTCTATTGGTCGTTTGTAAAATTTTGCAAACACCTGTGAATTCGCTGACCATCCTGCCGTGCTTTTTATGATATTCACGTCCAAACCCTTCGATTCCGCCGCTGATGTGGCTGCGTGTCTCGTGCTGTGAGCTGTATATTTTTGGTCTATACCCGCTTTTACTAGACAGCATTTTATCCATCTACTTATCGACTGTGACGTAGCTCTATGATAGGGCCTCTTGAAGGTTATAAACATATAGTCCTCGTTTCCTCTTAGACCTTTGGTTCTCTCCAAATAGCTCAGTAGCACTGTAGCAACGCAAGCACTTTTGCGCTCGTTAAAGAAAGGTAAGATAAAAGATGGTTGAGGTGTTCCAACTCGTGACGTTTTAATTTGATCTTTTATCCTTATGGTTACACTATCCTTCGATACCACGATACCACTTATTTTAATTAATGACAATGCCTGTACCCTCTGTGCTGTAGCTAATGCTAGCAAACGCACTAATTTGAAGGTGAGCGATTTTAAGTCTAATGATTCCAGAGGTTCGAGCGTTTCTGCCCAATTTAAAACCGTTTCCGTGTTCCAGGTTGAGTCGTATTTAGGTTCCGTTGGTCTGCTTTTAAAAACCACTTTGAAAAAACGACTTATCGAACCATCGCTGCCTAGATCCACCGCACTTATCAAATTAATAGCCGATCTTTCAGAGTTTAGCGTTCCGTATGAAGCACCTTGGTTAAAACGAAAGGTTAAGTATTTTAGTACTTGGTGGACATTTGGTTGTAGAGGGTCTCTATCGACACTCTGGCAATATCCCCACCAATTTTTGAGAGCTGAATTATATTGTTTGATTGTGGATTCTGATAATGATGAAATTAAAATCTCTACCGCTTCCTGTGGCACTAATTTCTGCTGATATGATTGCCGGAGAGCCTCCCTGCAACCAGGGTAAGGTGTTTTGCTAGCGGATGACTCTGGGACCCGCACGGAGATAACAGTAAGCTGGAAGAAGGAGAAAAAATTATTGGGTCTTCTGTCAGCATAGATTTAAATAAAGGGAACCAAGGCTGTGTGGGCCAATGAGGAACCACCACTATTCCCTGAGCTTTATCCGTATTAATTTTCTGTAATACCTTCGCGATCACCGCGAAAGGTGGAAAGGCGTAGAAAAAATGTTTACTCCAGGTTACCGTAAATGCATCTATGTATCGAGCTTCTGGATCTCGCTTCCAGGAGCAAAAAAGTTTGGTCTTTGCATTAGTCCTCGCGGCGAATAGGTCAATATCTGGTAGACCCCACTTTTTTACTATGTCTTGGAAAAAACGATTTCCTAATTCCCATTCTGTATCCACATTGACCCTTCTAGACTCTCTGTCTGCATCCATGTTTTCCCGTGAAGGGATGTAGGAAGCAAAGATCCAAATCCTTCTTCTCTCGCACCAGGTTCAAATTTCTCTTGCCCGTTTATTAAGTTCTACATACTGCACTCCCCCCATATGATTAATGTACGAAATTGCCGTGGTGTTATCGATTCTATGTAAAATTTCACAATTTTCGTATCCATTAGCAAAACACTTAAGCGCTAAAAAGGCTGCTATGATTTCCAGGTGATTAATATGGAGTTTTTTCTCCGTTTTTGACCAGAATCCGTGAGCATTTTCTCCGTTACAATGAGCGCCCCATCCCGTCAGCGACGCGTCCGAGAAAATCTCTAGTTTATAATTAAGTGATCTAATCGGGTTTTTTGTTACAAAAATACTATTTAACCACCAACTAAGTTCGTTTTTCACGCAGGAATGAATTATCATTCTTCTGTCAAAATCTTGTTCATTTAGTATTAATGCCTTAAACTTTTCTCTTTCTAAGAGCTTCGTATATAATATCCCATAGGGGATTCCTGGACACGCTGCAACTAATACTCCAATTAAAGCAGCCATTTCTCTAATTGAGCAGGAATCTTTGTTTATAAATCCCCGAATAGTATTATTTAGTTTCATTTTCTTTTCCTCTGGTAAAGACACGGTCATGTCACTAGAATTTATAATAAACCCCAAATACTTACACCTCTGTTCTGGTGCTTGTTTGCTTTTTTCTTCATTCACGATAAAACCTAATTTATTTAAAATTTCTCTCGTAACAGCTACATTTTCTCGGCATTCGGTCAGTGACCTACCGATACATAAAATGTCATATAAATATGCTGTCGATAGCCACCCTCTTTCTCTTAGATAATTGAGCACTGGCTTTAGTAACTTCGTGAATACATAAGGACTTGTACAGAGTCCAAAAGGCATGCATTGAAATTCGTAGATCTGACCTTTGAATTTAAATCTCAAAAATTTTCTACTGATTGGACCAATGCTTACCAGAAAGTAAGCATCTTTTAAGTCCAGATTACATAAAAAGTAATTTGGATAAATTAACTTCAAGGCTACCCTTAAATCTTCAATTTTAAAATGATACGTCGTTATAAATTGATTTAAACATTTCAGGTTCAATATGAATCTTTTAGATCCATCTGGTTTCGGAACCAGGAAAAAGGGGGACAAGAATTGCTCTACTACCGTTTTACATTTAACTATTGCTCCCATCGATAATAACTTATTTACTTCTTTTTCTAAACAACTTTCATCTTCTAACGAAAATTGCAAATCTTTATTGAAGCTCAGAGATTGTGGTGGCTTTGTCTGAAAAGGAATTTCGTATCCTTTCACACAATTTAAGATAAAAACATCACTGGTGATCTTTTTCCATTCGGGGAGAAAACGACTTAGTCGCCCTGCTACTACTCTCACCTTTTTATTTACTTCTTCTTTTCTGCAAACGTTGACCGTTGAATCCTGCTGACTGTCTTGGGGGTGCTGTTGTACATGCTCTTGCTGTTGTACTGAGTTGTTTGGGGAGGTCTCTGCTGATAGGGTCTCGGGCTCTGATACGAGCTCCCCTGTCTCGTATTCTGGCCCCGCCAGTTTAAAGTGCGTACAGGGAATGGTCTAGTCACTTTTTTGCTAGTGGAGGAGGTCGAAGGAAGAGACGTGGCCTTGATTTCTTTGCCGATCTTTTCCATCGATTTCGCGGCTTTAATTTTATCCGTCAGCTTCTCTCCGTACAATAAAGAACCTGGTTTAGTCGTCTGCAATAGGGTTTTCATTGATTTATTCAGAATTGGAGAGATAAACGCTCTTCTGGCCGAAGAAACCTGAAAATGCAGCTGAGTTAACAGTTGGCCTGCATCGGCTAATTTTTCTAATAAGTCCAGACGATCTAGCGGCTCTTCTTCATCATTTAATATCATTGTGATGCTTTGCCCCAATGCCGACAAAGCCGAACCAGCTAAATTTTGTTCAAGGACGAAGAGCTGATCTCTCTTGACACCCGTTTCGTTTAAAGTTGACACAATCTCCTCGTTCAACTCTGGTGCCTCAAGAGAAATATTTCCCTTACGTGGATATTTATCCACTACCTTCATCTTGGCCTCCTTAGGTAACCCGTCCGTCAACCATGAGGACCATCTCGAGACCAAACTTTCATGTAGATCTACTTGTTCTTTTTTCTTAGCTTCCGGATCATTTCCTAGAAGTATTTCAATTTCGTCGTCTAGTTTCTTAGACTCCGATGACTCTTTCTCAACCTCCACTGGTGCCACCTCCTGATCCTCCTCCTTACGCTTGAGTCCGTCGAGGAGAGCCTCTGGGTCTTCATGAGGTTTGGCAGATTCTGCCGATTCGTTTTTACGAATCTCTTCGTTTCGTGGAGTCTCGGGTACATTCTCCTTATTAGGGGGATCTTGATTCTCATCTGCAAGGAAAAAATTATTTTTTCCCGATAATGTCAGATGAAAATCTACAGCACTGGTTGTTATTGCCTCCTACGTGCAAAATTCACCAGTCTGAAACGCCCGTCAATACTCATACTCATTGAGTCCCTGACGTCGTGTAATTTAGACTTAACTAAAAGAATAAATATTGAGTTACCTTTATGTGATGTTTTGAGCATTGTGTCTGCTAAAGATTGTACAATCTTTTCCAACCTCCTTAAACGCTTGTTGCTATCTTTTTCCTCCTCCCGATCTCTACTATGTTTTTTGCCTTTTCCCATATTGATATTTGCTGAAAAAAGGTTTTCTGAATCCGATTTCCTTTATTGTTTATTATAATCTTGAGTGAAAATAAACTTTTGTCGTATAATGGAATCTCTAATATGTTGCTTTGTCTAGCACAAAGAACGTTATGAAGAGTGACAGTCAGAGCGCATAGAAGGAACAAGCCACGGGAAGCCGCGAGTTTCTTCAAATCTATTCTCTAAAATTGTGGTTAGAACTAGTCAAAGTAGCGGTACTACGATGTAATCTCGAAGAACGAGACTCGAAATATAATTATCTGATTTTAAACGTTTCGAAAGGAAACAAGATTTCAGAGATGAAGATTTCTTTCTATTTCAAATTCTTTGGTATTTTGAAAAATACCAAAGGAAAAAAATATATTAAAGAAGCAGCTTTTTCAATTGAAAATTCTTTATTCAAATATAAAATAAAGAACTCAACGCATGTTTGGTGCGCGCTATTTACGCACCCGAAAAAATTGTTGACTCTGCAAACAAGAAATTGCGAAAATTTGGTTTGGGTGATCTGTCTTTAATTTCTGGCATCAAAAAGAGCAAATCACGATACGTTAAATTTGAATACATATTTTCAGAGAAAAATTCACATTTTTTGAAATACTCAAAAAACAGTTCAAACTATTGGAAAATTAATTGAAAGAGAAAACTAAGGAATATTTCAAAATGTTTTAACTGGTTATCGAGGAAAAGAAGCTTCTTAGGAACCTTGAAAGATTTTGAGAGAATTAACAAATTTTTTCAAGAATCCTAGGACATCCTAGGTTGAAAAAAATTTCAAAACAATTCCAAAATACTTGAAAAAGAGTCTGAAAGATTTTGAGACAATTTTTTTAATTGTTAAGAATTATAAGAAAACTTTCAGAAACATTTGAATCATTTTGAAAGGTATTCTGAAACTTTACAAGTATTCAGAAGATTGATCAATAATTTGAAATTTGTAAAGATTTCAAATAATGTAAAACAAAATCCAGATTTTCAGAAATTGTGAAAAAGGTAGCTTTTAGGAATTTTGAAGGGTTTTACGAGAATAAAAAAAAATCTTCAAATTTCTGTAAAAATTTCAAATTATTTTCTATTTCGCTAAATGAATTTTAAAAGAAAAGATTTTAAAAGCGTAACACTCAATGATGAGATTCCTTGAAAAATTGAAACTGATTTAGGATTTATTTTGAAAAACTAATTTCATTTTTTTAAGATTACGAATTATGTCCAAAAGAATTCTGGAAGATTTTGAGAAATTTTGGTCTAAATCAAAAGATTTGTATTATATGCAGAGAAATTATGATTGCAAAATAAAACCGTGCTACTTCATTTTAAAAATTATTATTAGTGCCCTTATTCTAATTGATATAAGTAGAAAGAAATCTTTTATGGTAATCTGATGTAATGTTTCTCTATATAATTTAAATTCGAATAATGCTAACTTTTTTTATTTCCATCCATATACTACAGTGTAATCTCATGTATTATATGAATTCAAGACAAATATTTTAGTTTTTTGCGGCTTGCATTTCTCCTTCCCCCTTTTTTTATCTGTAGCCCTTCTTATGATCAGGGTTTCACTTTTTTCAGGAAAAGTAATTTTCTCATTTTTTCCTTGAAGTTTTGAACTTTAGAAGCCAAATTATTTTAGAAAAAGAATAAATAAATGAAATATAATCTATCAATATGGATCCATATATTAATTAATTAATTAATTGTGCATATACAGCATCCTCATGCGCTATTTTTCAACAGAGTTATGTTTTCGATGATTAAAATTTCTTTTTGTATATAAAAATTAAGCCACCATTATTAGAAAATTACAAAAACGATTAGTCCATGTATTTCCTAATTCAATAGTGGAAAGCAAATAATTGCTCGATAGAAATATAATAATTCACTTAGACTGCATACAATGATAAAAGAAAGGTTATAAAAATGAAAATCGTGGAAAATAGAAAATTTTAATAAAACGAAGTAATGGTGTAGCATTCTCAATTCTAATGAAACGATGAGCTCATATTGTGAAATTGTAAACGTGACGTAGCCAGTCTGACTGTCGCCGAATCAAAAACATCGCCGTCTGATTGTTTGAACAAAGTTAAGAAAAATAAGAATTTTTACAATTTTTGAATTACAATGTATCGGTAGAATCGAAATTAATTATGAACGTTTAAAGTCTTCATGCGCTGCATCTCTCTAATCTCCATAGAAAATTTCAGTTATTAAGCAAACTTTGTGAAAATTATTTGCCATGTATGAACATGAACTTGTGTGTCTGAAGAATTTCATTTTATAGTTTTTCTTCTTACATGAAAGATACATTATTGCCTCTCTGAATAAAAATTGTTCAGACTGAACTAATTGCTAATTATTAAAATTTTTTGAAGTTGTACGATTGTACAATTATTTCCAATGCTTAAAGGAGGTCAAAAAATAACAATAATCCGGTGTTTGGTGAAGAAAGAACGACAAATTTTATAAAAATTTCAGATCAACGCCATTTTAAAAAAATACGATACTTTGAAGATACCTGAATATTTTTGAATAGGAAACTATGCAGAGTAATGTGACAGTGCAGATCTAGATAACCAGCATTCTGTTGCAATAATTTTAACAAATTTTACAAATAAAATCTTAAGTTAGCAATAATGTCCGTTTCGCTGCGA
This sequence comes from Andricus quercusramuli, assembly GCA_932178445.1. Taxonomy (NCBI): domain Eukaryota; kingdom Metazoa; phylum Arthropoda; class Insecta; order Hymenoptera; family Cynipidae; genus Andricus; species Andricus quercusramuli. The sequence continues at coordinate 66,298 of CAKNXH010082712.1, forward strand.
TCTGATATCTCGGAAACGATTTTTTTAATTTGCATAAAATTTGAAATTTCAATTTTATTCGTTACCCAAAGCCAATTTTGAAAACGTATGAAATTTTTATCTAGAAATTCTCACCCGATTTTCTCGGGATTTATTAACTTTCTTGCTCATGTTTTAAATTTGAGTTTCACTAGCTTTATGGAGTTTTTAGATTAGGCTGAGATTATTGTTGAACCTGAAAACTCAGCTTCACTTATGAATTCAAGCTATACGTTTGCAATAAATATAAAGGATCTTCTGATTATATTTCACGGTTACGATTCAAAGAAAATTGTTAATTATAAGGTAGGAATAAAATAATTAGTTCAAGTGCATGACATTGTAAACATCAAAAACAGGCATCATAAAAAAGTGAGATAGCTTATCTTTTTTTGGCGGAACTAAGATGAGTGTGTACATTATACTTGTTTTTTCCATTTTGAAGGAATAATTTGTGTAAACATATATGTTGGTGAAGGTGACATAGCTTATTCACAGTTTTACAAATTAATTCATTTCCACTAATGTTAAATAATTTTAAGTTCTCCACCATCGAATTATTTAAAATTCCTACTGCTTAAATCAGAGCTTTTTACTAATCTTTACAATTTTTGTTATTGGCGGAAATGGTTCTGAAATCCTCAAAATACTTCAACATCTCTGAAGGCATATACATTTTTCATCTTTGTTTGCATTTTTATACATGAGACAGAGAAATATACGGAAAGCACTGTTCATCTCTGTTTTTACGCATGTTGTAATGTTTAGTTATTCTGAAGGTTCAATAGCAAACCAAGTATAGGAAATATGGAAAATTTTTAGAGCCAGCATCAATAATCTTCCTCCTTACAATCTGCTTATTTTTAAGAATAAATAAAGCGTGTCATTTCATAGATGATATAAGACAGTTTATAAAGCAGCCATTAATCAAGTCACTCTTCATACGCAATTCTTCAAAAATCAGTTTGATCTTTTATTTCTGCGTCATGGTTACTGTTGAAGATAAAATGGACATTACTTTTGCCACTTTTGTCTCCACGTTCCTGTGTTTTCTTTATTTTAAGGGTAAGTTTAATACAAGATTATAATTATGATTTATAACGAATATTACGTATGGCTTCAAAGATATTCTATTGAAAGTATACAGTTTAATTAGTATATTACTGAAGTTTCCAAGCATCCAAGTTCTCTCAATTGCACAATCAAAAGAATTGAAGAAATATGGACAAATTTCAAATGCTATGACAATAAATTCTGATATTTTAAACAATTATTCAAAGTCTTGACATGATAATTGTTATTGAAAGCTTTCTGATTCTTCCCTCTGATTCCAAAAAATTTCAGATTGGCACTATCTTCAAATAAAACATTCAAAATTGCACAATTAACATTGCCACGAGCAATTGCACAATACCTTTTCGAAAGCTTTTATTCGTAAAATAATAGATGAAATATGTGAGCTTCGAGAGTTTGTTCAAATGTGCTCAGCTTAATGAAACTGGTATTTACTATTTTCTCGGAAACTACTGAATTTAGAAAAAATATGCAAAAACATGATGAGACGATTCTTTTTTTCGTAATTTTAAATTTTAATTAGAGCCGATTTTCTGTACCCATATGGATATCTTAACCTTCTCCATACATTTGTACAGCTTTTTGTTTGCTGATTCACTGGAGATAAGGCACGTTCATTAGATACGTGTTTTCAACAAAGTATTGTTTCAATACCAGCTTCCCCCTGCCTTCCCTTCCTCTACTTCCCTTTGCATAACTTCTCCTTCCCATCGCCTACTTCTCCTCCACCGCTCACACACCCACCTACACATCGACTTGTCTTCACCCCTACTTACACTACCGCCACATACTTCTTCACTGCACTCATTCTTATTCTTCATACACCATTCTTCACTACACCCATTCTTATTCTTCATTCACCATTCTTCACTACACCTTCTTCTACTTTTCTACCAATCCCCACTCCACTTCCCCTTTCCTACTCCCTACTACTTCTTCTCCACCGCTCACTTCGTCACTATAAAAACGAGATTGTCTTCTTCATCCCAACATACACTGCCCCACTTGCTTCTTCACTACACCCCTACATCTCCTCTCCTGCTGCCCAGTTCACCATCTCGTACTCCTTCTACTTTTCTATCGATCCCCACTCCACATTCCCTTTCCTTCATAATCCTACTTATTCTCCACCACTCACTTCGCCAATATAAAATCAAACTTTTCTTCTTTATCCCTACTTATACTACCCCCACTTGCTTCTTCACTATACCCCTACGTATCCTCACCTTCTTCCCACCTCACAATCCTTTACTACACCTCCTCCTACTTTTTCACGAATCCCCACTCCACTTCCCCTTTCCCACTCCCTCCTACTTCTTCTCCACCGTTCACTGCGCCACTACAAAACCGAACTTCATCTTCTTCTTCATCCCTACTTACACTGCCCCACTTACTTCTTCACTACACCCCCACATCTCTTCTCCTACATCCCAACTCACCATCCTCTGCCACACCTCTCCCTACTTCCCTACTCCTCTCCACTTCACTCACCCTTTCCTATCCCCCCCTACTTCCACCCACCCTCAATTCTCCACCGCTCACTTCTCCCTAATTTTCCTCACTCTTCCACCTCTTTCATTTGCCACGACTGCCCTCTTGGGGAAAAAGTACGACAAACCCAGAGTGGGGAAGAAACGGTTTTTTTGGACAAATTATTCTAGAGATTACAAATCTAATCCGCATTGAGCAAGTTTGTGAAAGTGAAAGCTAGATAAATTCAAATGAGATTCATAAGAGCCGATTTTCGAAATGTTTATTTTTCTATCTAACAACAAAGCTGATGTTTTATTTTTATTTTTTAAATGAACAATCCCGTCTTTTTCAAATTCACATTTATGTAGAGCGTCATACAATTATTGAAAACACTCCTAAAAAATTAAGGGTCCGCGGTCTAAACCTGCTAACTGACATTTTTAAAATCTTATACAGCGACGGAAAAACGTTTTCATTTTGAAAATTGTAAATATTTATTCAAACGTCTAAGTTTATTTTGTTGAAGACCGAAATACTAATAATATACATAAGGTTTATAACATTTCTAATGAAATTAAATTTTTTACAGCGGTTTGAATTTGTACGTATGTTATCTACAAGAGGTCCTGCGGTCTAAACCTGTTATCTGCAGGAGCGCGCTCCTGGGGAGCGAGGGTTTTGATTTTTTCCCCTCGTTTGCATTTTTCCTATGCTCTCGGTACACCTATAGACAAGTGTTATATATCAAAATGTTCGTTGAACAATGCTAAAAATGAAAACTAGTTGTATGAATCAAAAAATTTACCTACCACTGTTTACGATCGCTTGTAAACAATAGCACGGCACTCGTGTGTGTACTTTCAAGGCAACGTAGGCAACACTGACGAAACGGATTGAAAATACGAATTCTCCATAAGCCGCCATAAGTAGTTAACAGGTTTAGACCGCGGACCATTGGTGCAGATACCGAAACGCGTTTTTTAAAAATTCATTCAAAAAAAAAAAGATAATTTCGACATGCGGCTGGAAGGATAGTGGTCGCATATTGAAAAACTTCAATAAAGTGCAAAAAAGTCAATTTCGAAAAAAATGTCAGTCAACAGGTTTAGACCGCGGACCCTTAAAATAGTATACGGCAGTTTACAACATTTCGAAATATTTATTTATTTTCATATTAACAAATTGATGAGTGAAAGTGCTACTTTAGGATCAAAATTACTTGGAGACTTCACTTTCCATGTTTTTATTCGGAATGTACAAAAAAAGTTCTCAGCTATTTTTTATAAATCAAAGGTGATTGTTAATGTTATGTACAAACTTAATAGAAAATGAATATCTTGGCGACGTGGAAAATCCATTCCTTGTGATACTTCATCTAAGAATAATGAGCTTCTGTTCAAATAAAAATTTTGTAACCAAATTAACAATTTGACTACCTTCCAACAAATTGATGTATTTTTTCAACGAAATCGACTTCCAGTGACTCAGAAAGGATACTATAAATGAGGACAGTTTGTCGGGCGACATAATTTATTATTTAACTAATTCAATTACGTAAATTCATTAACGGCAGATATCATTTTTCCATCGTCTTTTCATTTTCGCTCCGTACTTGAATTTTGTTTATAACATTTTTTTTTATATGAAATATTGTCATCTGACAATGTCTTCTAATAAATAAGGTTATTTTTGAGTCGTTAAAGGTCAATATACTAAGAAAACGACATCCATTTGCTAATAGTAGTCAAGTTGTGAATTTTTTCATAAAATTGATACAAGTAAACAATTGTTGATCGATGGAGTATCATGAGGAAAGCATTTTTCCAAACAATTTAAAATTGATTTCGTTCAGCAAGCGAAATCTACCAGTAAAAAATTGACGAAAATTTTTCTTTTAATCACATTCATTTAAAAAATTAAAAATTGTTACCTCGTATTAAAAAATCATACATATTTAGTTTCGACAGATTTTTTCTGAATTTTGTTAAAGGAACGAAGTCTCTAATGCGCGAAATGACTAAGATATGCATTTGTTTATTTAAGTTCTCTATTACAATAATAATTACTTTGAATTTAAAAAATAGTAATTCAGAAATGTTTTCGCGTGTATCCCAAACAAACAATTGAAAAATAAAGTTCTCAAATATTTGTGATCATGAAGTAGCACTTTCACTCTTCAGTTTTTCATGATCTAAAAATAAATTCTTTGTTGAAATATTGCTACCTGATGCTTATAATTTTTAAGAAGTGTCTACTGATTTCATGATGTTTAACTAGGGTTGTCCAAAAATGTACTGCAATTTTTTTCACTTTTGTTAGGTTTCTGAAAAAAGGAATTTCAGTTCTGTTTTAAATTCGTCAATATTAAGACGTACTTTGGGGTTTTGGAATTAACATGGGATTTTAAACGGGAAAAGCTCAGTTTTCGAAAATATGGGAAAAACAATTATTTTCTATTAAATTTTCGGAAATTAATTTTCCGTTGTCAGTCCTACTTAAAATGTTCAACAAATCATTTCCAACCCGTTACTTTGGAATTCAACTCTCCAACCCTTTTGTATTGTGCCGCGAAAATGATGATTGATTGAACAATCGATATTTTTTCAATTTTTGTTTTCATTCCAAATCATGAAAAGTTTGTCTTTTCTGAAAATAATGACAAACTTAACGATTTCTAGGATAATATTTTTGGTTAGAAACGTTTTCCAATCATTTCAAAATTTCCATTTCATCAGTTTTTTCCCGCTCAATCTAAATTTTGGATTAAGACGTTATTAAATATTTGAAAAATTAGTAATCATAAATTCCTGACTTTTTTGAAAAGGTGGAGAAAATTCTGGTTTATATTATTAATACACAAACTAACTTCCTCATTTATCCTAGAAGGAAAATGGAACTATTCACAATATACTGAAACATATTGTTAAAGCAAAGAATAGTTACTTGAACAATTGAGGCATAACTTTTGAAAGAAACAATATTTTTAAAGTGAGCGATATAGTGCAAAAGAATTCGAAACACTAGAATGTTCTCCACATTTCACCCGAAAAGTCAAAAGTATAAGACTAATAATGGTTTCATAAACAATTCAATAATGTCCTAAAGTAAAAATAATATCCCTAACAACCATTAAACATGTATTTACCTCCAGAAAGTCCTCATTTTTTAGTATTTAAAATGGAAAATTCTAGAAAAATGAAAATTCTTTGAACAGTTACAGAAACCTTTAACAAAAGACATTTGTCCTAACATTCAGTAAGAAAAAAAATGTAAACAAATATAAAATGTTGGACCAATTGGAAAATGACTTAGAGAAAAAGATATTCTTAGCATTCACTTGCAGTATCATTATTTCCAAAAAATATTCACTTCTGATTATTAAAGATGGTGTATATGTTGTTGATATACTGATCTTACTTTTATTCTAGCTCTCTAGCTTTCGCTCCATTACATGGAGCCTCCTCAGGATCTAATTTTATGATGTAATCTTAGTAATTTAAAATTTCCTGGAGAGGATAAGCTCATAATTTATAATTTTTGTTTTGAATCATCTCTAAAAGAAAATGTTTTTAATATCTTTCAGTTATATGTAATCCATATTTTTAAAAAAGCCTGACTTCGGATTGTGAGGAGAAGAAATGTGATCCTGAGGAGGCTCCATGTCATGGAGCGAAAGCCAGAGAGCTAAAATAAAAGTAAGATCAGTATATCAACAACACATAAACCATCTTTAATAATTTTACCCTGATCAACAAAACGAACATCATTCTGGAAATCGACTTCTGATGATTTACAGAGGAGAGTAGAAGTTTCAAGAAATAATAATTGCTGAAAATTCTAAAAGAAGCCCGCCTCTGGCACAATACAAAGCGATTACTGAAGATTTTGAGAAAATCACTGATTTTAAAGCTTCTGCTATCTGAAGATATCCTTTCAAAAATGTAAAAAAAAATCGTGCGCTCTTATTTTGATATGTAGAAACTGATTTCTGCAGCTATAATGGAAAACTGAAAAAAGTTTTAAGGCCCACATTATTAGTAGTGTACAAAACCTTCATAAATGTAAATTTTTTCTACAAAAACAGGTGGTGATGCTTCATTGCTCCACCTCGAGGTACATATGAGAGATGGCTCCATTTATCATGGTTTCCTCGACGTAATGAGAAGGGGCTTAAAGGGTACTTACCCTTGGACGGAGAAACCAAACGCCAAAGTCCATAGCGAATATGAAGTTTTAGTAAAAATGCAACAAACCGTTACTTTAGAGTTGGAAGAGCAGTACCTCCAACAGATTGAACCCGCAGACCCTAGGTTAGTGGAACAATTAAGGCGCGAGTCTAGATCCGACGGTCATTATCCAAAGGAAGCTAAGATATTTGCACCATACTATTGTACAGCATCCGGATTCGTCCCTTATAAAGGTGGAGACCCAGAACTAAATCAAGCACTCCACGTGTATATAACCGTTAAAGGAACTAACATTGTCTTATTTGCGCCAGTGCACGAAGCACCCAGAGGCACAGTAGCTATCAAACACCGAGAAACTATAGCTAGATATAATGCAAGACTTAATGCATATGATTGATACATTTCTTTTCATTTCAGTTCAGTTTATTAAGCTAATCGGTCAAATACCATTTACATAGCTACAATGTTATACAAGCAGTATTTATATACATAGGTACTTAATGTTTAAAAATATTTGCGCAGATGTATATTGTATATTAAATACATGTGTTTTATACTACTATATTTATTTATTGGGCCTCCACGTATAAAACATATTCATATACCGCATTAGAAAATGTGTCGATGGTGGTTACAAACAGGTATATATCTTGTTTAGTTTCATCATAAAATTGATTCAAATTCGTGCACATAGTGTGCACTGACGAATGGTGGATCAATTTTTGAGAAAAATAGAAAAGCTGTTCACTTCTTGTTGTATATGGTGGAACCTGAAGCGGTATAATTTGAAGAATTTCAGGACAATCGAATATTTCTCGAATTATTTTAAAGAGAAATAATATGCTAGTATATGTTCGCCTGCTCTCTAATGAGCAAATGTTCAACCTTTTCCTTAAATCGGTTAGATCAGAACCAGGTGGAGGATAAGTCCCATGTTGTTTCCAGTGTAAAAATTTTATAACCCTTCTCTGACAATTTTCAATAGCCTTAATATTATTCTGGAAGTGTGATGACCAGATTACGGAGCCGTACTCTAACTTTGATATCACCAATGTGTTAAAAATAATTTTAAAAGTAGCAGGGTCTCTGACGTGTCTGCTTTCTCAAATTTATTTAAATTATCTTGTAGTGCGTAACATGAATTAAAATCTAAGATTGGCAGAGACTATTTAACATCATCTGCATAAATATAATGATGGCAATTAAGCGTGGCCGACAAATCATTAATATAAACCACAAAAAATAGTGGACCTAGGTTGGAACCCTGTGGTACACCAGATGTTGGCCTGAAAGTTTGAGAAGAGTGTCCACCATATTCTACATACGTTTCCCTACCTGATAGATAAGAGTGCATAAGTCGAATTACATTAGAGTCAAAATCCAAGGCACTTAATTTTTGTAGTAATGCTGCGTAATCTACTTTGTCAAAAGCCTTTGACAGGTCTGTATACATGACATCTACTCGATTGTATACCTATAGTTGTGTCCGGACTAGGTGGGTGAAACATAGTAAGTTTGTAAGAGTGGACCTTCGTGGAACATAGCCATGTTGCTGTGGTGAAAGAACTTTAAAAACTGATGTTGAAATTATGTCATAGATACACATCTCAAATACTCTTGACAGTCCGCAGGAAATTGATATAGGCCTGTAATTTATTATTTCCGATACATCTTCTTTTTTCCATACTGGACATGCTCGAGAGCATTTTCAGATTTTCGGGAAGTAACCTGTTCTTAGAGATAAGTTAAATATAATTCTAAGCGGTGTAACTAAAAAATTGCAGCAACTCTTGATCAACGTACAAGGGATCTTATCTGGACCAGCAGAATCCTTGTTAGGAAGTTTATTAACTGCTTTCGAAACATTTTTCGAGGTAATTCCAGTACTTAGGCTAAGATGGTAATCTGTGGGTAAATTATCCCCTTGTGGCAACAACAAATTAAACGCTTGGTTCAGTGATTTGTCTTCCCAATCAGGCAGTGAAAGATTAGTCGGGTTATATACTTGCGAGAAGAATCTAGCAAATGCGTTTACAATATCAGAAGGATTCGTCAGTTCCACACCCTCGTATCTCATTATACCTGGTATTCTAGAAACTCTTTTTAAATGATTTAAATGATACCAAAACGAAGAGGGACTGGTTCTAATTTTTTGTTCAATATTTTCATTATATGAAACTAAAGAACATTTAAGGTTAGTTTTGATTACACTCTTTAAGTAATTTGTTAGATTTAAATAATATGGATCTTTTGACAAATTATATTTTTTCCAATATTTATGCTTTATAGTTATATCTTTAATTATGCTTGTTGTGAACCAAGGTGGAAATTGTCTACCAGCGCTATGATTTTTAAATTTCAGGACATGAGTCTCTAGAAGCATATTCAATGAATCATAGAAGAAAGTGGCAGCATGCTCCGCTGATGTAATATTTTCTAGAAACGTCCAATCTATATTGCTCATAGAAACAAACAAGTTGCCTGTATCAGCACGCCTAAAGTTCAAATTTTTAGAATCGGTGTTATCAACGAAGTTTTTAATGTTTAATGATGAATTTACATGTAGATTGAATGTAAGTGAGGAATGTGTTTATCCTCTGGTATTATTGCAGAGTTACTGATATGAGTAACTAGTTAATAATAATAGTAGTTAATAATATTATTATTATATTACATATTTTATACAGGGTGTCCCACCACCTATGAACATGCCGGTACTGGGTGATAGAGAGCAAAAAAAGAAACAGAAAAGTCCTCTGGCAAAATTTGATCTGGGCCTTAGTTTGGGCACAGTAAAGCTTCAAAGTTGGGCATAATGAATCAATCAGATTCGAGCTTTGGCAACCACTTGTTTGTCTCATAAGTGTTAAGATAGTGTGCATGCTGGCGGTTCACCTCAGCTCCCGCAAAAATTTCACATCGTTGATCTTTGATTGTTTCTATAAGACGCGAAATTCAAGCCTTTAAATTTTTTTTAATTCTTGGTTGTTCTTGCAAACGCTTATTCCGTCCTTAAAATAAAATAACATTTGCTCAACCTAAAAAAGATGAATTTCAATTTAATACAGAACTTTACGGACATTTCATGTTAGAAAACCAACAAAGATGTTTAAAATTCAGAACACCAAACGAACTCTTGTTCTTCAAAATTAATCTACAAGTCTAAGATGAAAAAAAAAAACATTTCAAACCTTAAATCAGCAACACGCTAATAGGATCACACAACAACCTACTAAGGGTATACAACAGCCAATTCTGAAGCAGCGGCTGTGTGCTGAAAAACAACGAAGGGTCTGTCAGAGCCAGCAGGTGGTGAGTACACACCACCTGCTGGCACTGACAGACCCTTCGTTGTTTTTCAGCAGACAACTGCTGCTTCAGAATGGGCTGCTGTATACTCTTTGTAGGCTGTTGTGTGATCCTATTAGCCTGTTTCTGGTTACCATTAAGCTGCTGTGGGTTGTGAGCACCCACAACCAGCTGGCTCTGACAAGACCTTTGTGAATTTTTTAACAGTAAGCTGCTGATTCATAATGGGCTGTTGTACACCCTTAATCGAATGTTGGGTGATCCTATTAGCCTGAGAGGCCAGTTGAGTATTCCTCTCCTGCGCTGGCTGCTGCATCTTCTGCGCTTCAATTTCTGGGGATTGCAATCCATTGGCCACGGTTTGCAGCGGCGGGTTTCTCGACTGTACAGAAACATTATATTTATAGTAATTTAATAAGCAAAGTAATAGAATGAGTGCTCGCAAAACATGAATTTTCACCAAAAGATAAATTTTCAAATCTAAAAGACTATCTAAAAAGACTATCTAAAAAGACTATCTAAAAGACTTGTTTTGTATCAAAAAAGGCAAATTTTCAAGAAAACTGTTGAACTTATGTTGAAAAAAATGACTCTTCAAGTAAATAATCACAATTTCAAGCAAAGAGTAGATTTTGTAACAAAGTAATCAAATTAACAACCAAATAATAGTTTTTCAAGCCAAAAAAAAGATGAATTTTGGACCAACAATATAATAGTAGAATTAGAATTTCCAAAAATATACCTTAATAGCGAAAAAGCGACTTTTCTACCAAAAAATGAATTTTCGAATTAAAAGGACCAATTTTCAAGAAAAAAAGGCAATCTATATTGTTAGAAAGTAATCTTTTTTATCAAAAGTTCAACTACTTTATTAAAAATGTATTTTTTTTAGTTGAAGGTTTAGCTCTATGGTTAAAAATTACACTATTTTGATGAAAATTAGTTTCACATTGGGTTGAAAATACATTTTTTAAACTGACAAATTATTCTATTTTTGTTCAAAAATTCAACTATTTGGTTTGAAATGTATCTTTTTTAGTTGAAAGTTAAACTTTTTGGTTGGTAATTCATGTATTTTGTTGAAAAATCGTCTTTCATGGTAGAAATTTAATCTTCTTGGTTAAACCATTATCCTTTTTGGTTAAAAATGCAATTATTTGGTTAAAAGGTCGGTTATTTGACTTAAATGTGAACTACTTTCTAAAAGAATTAATTTTTTTCATTTAGGATTCATAATTATTGATTAAAATTCAATTATTCCGTTAAAATGAACTGTTATATTAGAAACTCTACTGTTTCAACTATTTGGTAAAAAATTTATTTATTTTGTTGAAAAACCGTCAACGGTCTTCTAAAAAATTGATTTTTTTGCCTTAAAATTTTTCATATTTCACTGGATGTTAATCTTTTTTTGTTAAAAATGCAACTATTCTGCTAAAAATCTAATTGTATTTAGAAAATTTAACTATTTTGTCAGTCATTTTTTGGTCAAAAATTCAACTATGTTGTTCAACATTCATACTTTTGGATTGAAAATTGACCTTTCATGGTAGAAAAGTCCTCCTTCTTGGTTGAAAATTTATTTTTCTTGTTTGAAAAGAAACTTATTTGTTAAAAATTCATCTGTCATCGAAAAAATTCATATTTTTGTACTTTATATTTTGTAATTCTTTTTAATTTTGTTCGTTTGTTTAAAAATTCTTCTTTTTGTCACTGACGTTCGCGCGCTTATTTGAAATGTTAAAAAATACAATTTTAAAAATTTATTATCAATAATTAAAAATAATTATATTTTAACATGATCAAGTGATACGTGGATGGGGTTTTTTTAATATTTTGAGCATTAGCATTCAAAATAAAATGAATATTTCGGGTATACTGTAATGTTGCAGGTTTCACCTGCAAATTACTTTGTGTTGTTCAATTTTATTTATTTGTAAACAGCTCCTCCCCTCTTGGAGGAAATTTCCGCGAGAAGAACGAGGCTCGATCGAGGGCCAACTGATTTGATTATTTGTTTATATTTTATTTTTTTTTTATATCCTGGAAATGTTTTGACATTTCGTTTTTCTGTTGTATGTACACACTCTCATGGGATATTCATAAGGAGAAGGAGTAAGAGTCACTCTTACTAATTCTTTTGGGGTTTTTGTTTTTTTTTGTTTTTGTCATTCATCGAGTTTTGAGGACAAGAAAGGGATGGAGGAAGGAGTGGTTTCGACTGGAGCGTCAACCAACATCAAGGACCAGCGGTACGAACTGCAAGGATGTAAGGCGGGTTGAAGTCGCACAGGAACAGGCACAGCCGATGGTTGTACACCGGGGGTGGAATGTGGATGTGAGTCCCGCATTCCAAATCCTGTACCTGGTGCGATTCAAATCTCACCGCCGAGGATTCGTCGCAGCCCCACTATCACCATCTTTTGGGTATTTAGGTCCCGAAATCTCCCTCCATCCGCCATGACACTGCGCCAGCGTAGAAGACACATCTCGTCCCTCTGCGCAGGAGGGGAGAAATTGGGCGGTCTGCGTACCGTCAAGCGAAGTGAACTCGCTGTCTGTTTCGTTCGAGCCTCGTGAGAGGAAGATTGCCGGTAGATTGTCAGTCGTTGTTTTGTTGTCGCCACAGAGTGGTTTTTAGTTGGTTAATTCGGCAGTACCGTGAAATTGGGAGCGGCTCAGGACTGTATACATAAGGTGGGCGGCTTATTCATTTTGGTATTGTATTTCGTTTTAACTTTGTTTAAATGTGTTGAAGTTTAACCGTCACGCTCCAAATGGCGTCAGTAGACGCGGAGAGTAACGTACGGTTATACTTGCTCCAGGGCGGAATCTGCTCATTCTAATTGACGTCCTTACCCTTGTCTTCTTAAATTTCATGAATAAAATTGTTGTAATCCTTTAGTAAATTTACATGCTCAATTTAAAAGGGGGTTGATTTTAGTCAAGTAATAGATTGTGTATAATGTGTTCTTACAAGTTTCTCCTTATGATTAGGGAGGTTATGCTAATAAATAGAATGTATATTGTTCATTTTTATATTTAAAACGTTGTGTATTTAATGAAGTGACCTCTCAGATTTATCTTCCTTAGATACGGTTTTCAGGTACTCACGCCACTCTACCAAAAGTTATGAGCTAGGGCCATTTAAAATTAATTAATTTTCTTTTAGTTGTGAAAGTTTCCATGTTCGCGTTTGCATAAAATTAATTTCCTTCCAGGGCAGCAAAATCACTTTTGCTTGGCGCCATTTAAATTAAATTAAAAGTCCTGATGGGAAACAATTTCAAACTTGTAATTTATTTACTTTTTAATTTATCATAAAATGAGGAAAATAAGAATCTTCGTTTTAATACAATTATTTTTCAAACCCCATAATAATTTAAAAAAATTGAAGTTCAACATATTTTACGTCAGTGGATGAGATTTCACCTGCTGTAAATAATTTATAACATTTCATGATACCAAAAAACTCATTCAATGATTCTAAACATATCCTTCAAAACTTATGAATTTTTAAATTAGAATCTGCAAGAAGCAAATTCGTAATGCGTCAACATCTGAACCTCAGAATGTATTCATAAAAAGTATATATTCCATAGACACAGTTAACGGTAGACATGATATTATTATTACGTTATCATTTTTAAATAGAAATAATGAATTTAATTACGTATTTCCTAGTAATTACAAACTAAAGAAATTGACAAAATGTGAATCTTAAAATAGAATTTCATTCCACAATAAAATAGTCAATTTTAGAAACAATTTTGAACCAAATAAATCGACTGACGACCACGTACGCTATAACTAGAGCTACTGTGTGGAGTTAGCTGTCATACATACTTCGAATGGAATAAAAAGGAATGGAACTTGTATCATTTCTGAATAAGCGTTGAAAATTGTATTATTGTTAAATAACAAAATTGAACAGAAGATTTCAAAATTCAAAACTTTCAAATTAGAATTTTTTAATTCAGAAAATTTCAGTAGGAAAGATTTGGAATTGAAGACTTCATTGAATAATTAAAAAAAAGCTTCTAAAATTATAGAAATCTTAATTTGTACTTAATTCAAAAAATTATAATTTAACGTAAAAATTGAGTAGGCAAACTTTTCTGAAATCAAACAATAAGATCACCTTTCTTTTCACCGCTCTGAATGGAAAAATTTTCATTCGTAAACCCTTTAAATTGAATTATTCTAAAAAAGCGTTCAAAATAAAAAGTCGAATTTTGAACAAAAGAGATGAGTTTTCAAATTAAAAAGTTGAATTTCTGAGAAAACATTCAACTGTTACACACAAAAAGATGTATTATCAACAAAAAAGTTAATTTTCAACAAAATGTGGAGTTTTCTACCAAAATAGTTTAATTTTCAACACTAAAGGTGAATTTTCAACCAAATATTAGAATTTTCAAACGGAAGCGATGGATTTGCAACCAAGACAAAATCTTAAGTCAAAAAAGATTAAACAATTAAGCCGATTGATTAATTTTCAACTAAAAAATATGATTTGTCAAAAAAAATTCATTTTTTAACAAATTGTTGAATTTTCAACAAAATAGTTGAATCCTCAATCAAATAAACGAAAAAACTAAGAAAATTAAATTGAAAAAATAATTATTGAAAGAACCTTCTATCTTCTTGCACTTCTGCCTCCACGTCCATGTGAGTGATACGGACACCCTTCACCCCATTGGCTCTCGTACCTCCAATTGTTGCACCGACCCCCATCGCTGCTCCATCGACCTCCACGGCTTTTCCACCCTCGATTCCACCGATTGTAGCCTCTTCCACTTGTATCGTTTTCTTTGACCTCCTTTACCTTCGATGACTGTTTCTCCTTTTCCTTCGATTTCTTTTTCTCCTTTTCTTTTGCATTTTCTCCCTTCCTCTCATTTTCTTCCTTCTCTTTCTCCTCTTTCAGGAGTTTCTTAACGTACTCATGTAAACCCTGCAAAATAAATCGTCAGAATCAATGTGCGTAAGGAGGGAACTCGCTGTGGAATAGAAGATTCTTAAATATTCCACCACAAAAGGCAAATTTTCAACAAAATACATGGATTTTCAACCAGATAGTAGAAGTTTTAACTAAAGAAGATAAATTTCCAACCAAAAATAGAATACTTACATTTCCAGTTAAAAAATGAATTTTCAACAAACAAACAATGAATTTTCAATAAGATAGTTAAGTATTTCACTAAAGAAATTAATTAGCAAAAAAGTAGTTGCATTTTGAAATAAAAATAGTAATTTACAACCAAGAATAATAATTTTCTACCAAAAAAAATCATTTTACTACCCAAAAATATGATTTTTTCACCACGATCATTCAATTTTACACATAAAAAAGACGAGTTTTAACGCACGTAAATGAACTTTCAACTGACCTCAAATGGATTTAAAGGCAATGCTTGCTGCACAGCTTCCTGTGTAGTGCGTTAATAAGTTTCAGCCTGGATTGTGAGCGCTTTTCAGAGTTCTTATTGAGCTGCTTCAAGAGATTATTGCGCTTGCAAGAGTGCATTTTGCGCTTGGACCACTTGCTGCTCGTAAAAAAAGGATTGTCTAAGTGCTTCATCAACTTGGCATTCATGCTTTATGGTCCATACTTGCTGCATTGGGCATACTTGATTTTCTGATTGTTCGTACACCATAAGTGCTTGCGCCGCTTCTTGAAATTGTACGAATTGCTGGTACAGGTCTGGCTGCTGTGGGTTGTGAGTACCCACCAACTGCTGCCTCTGACAGGCCCTCTGTTGATTTCCAGCAGTAAGCTGCTGATTCAGAATGGACTGTTTTACAAAATTAGTCGGCTGTTGTGTGATACTGTTAGCCTGTTGCTGCTTACCATTTGGCTGTTGTGGATTGTGAGTACCGACCACCAGCTGCCTCTGACAGGCCCTTTATGCTCTTTCAGCAGTAAGGTGATGATTTAGAATGGGTTGTTGTGTGATACTATTAAACTGATTCTGTTTAAAATTAAGCTGTTGTGGGTTGTGAGTACCGACCACCAGCTGCCTCTGACAGGCCCTTTGTGCACT
>CAKNXH010082713.1:0-12643 GCA_932178445.1 Andricus quercusramuli
GAGTACCGACCACCAGTTTGCCTCTGACAGGGCCTTTATGCACTTTCAGCAGTAAGCTGCTCATTCAAAATGGGCTGTTGTGCAAAATTAGTTGGCTGTTGTGCGATATTATTAGCCTGTTGCTGGTTAACATTTGGTTGTTGTGGGTTGTGAGTACCCACCTCCAGCTGGCTCTGACAGGCCCTTTGTGCACTTTCGGCAGTAAGCTGCTGATTCTGAATGGGCTGTCGTGTGATATTTTCAGTCTGATTCTGGTTAACATCAAGCTGTTGTGGGTTGTGCGTACCCACCAGCAGCTGGCTCTGACAAGACCTTTGTGCATTTTTAATAGTAAGCTGCTGATTCAGAACGATGGACTGCTGTACACAACTGGTAGGTTGTTGTGTGCTTCCATTATTCAGTTGCTGTTTAACATTAGCCTGTTGTGGGCTGTGAGTATCCATCACCAGCTGGCCCTGACAGGCTCTCCGTGGCTTCGCACGTCGCACGTGGCTTCGCAGTCAGCTGATGCTTCATAATGGGCTGTTGTACAACCTTAATCGAATGTTGTGTGATACTGTTACCCTGTTGCTGGTTAACATTAGCCTGTTGTTGGTTGTGATTACCCACCTCCAGCTGGCTCTGACAGGCCCCTTGTGCACTTTCGGCAGTGAGCTGCTGATTTAGAATGGGCTGTTGTGTCAAACTATTAGCCTGTTTCTGGTTACCATTAAGCTGCTGTGGGTTCTGAGCACCCACAACCATCTGGCTCTGACAAGACCCTTGTGTATTTTTAACAGTAAGCTGCTGATTCATGACGGGCTGTTGTACACCCTTAATCAAATGTGGTGTGATCCTATTAGCCTGAGAGGCCAGTTGAGTATTCGTCTCCTGCGCTGGCTGCTGCATCTTCTGCGCTTCATCTTCAGAGGATCGCAATCCATTGGCCACGGTTTGTAGCGGCGGGTTTCTTGACTGTTCAGAAACATTATCTTTATAATAATTTAATTAGCAAAGTAATAGAATAAGTGCTCGCAAAACATGAATTTTCACTAAAAGATGAATTTTCAAATCTGAAGGACCAATTTTGTATCAAAAAAGATGAATTTTCAACAAAACTGTTGAATTTTTGTTGAAAAAAATGACTCGTCAAGTAAATAATCACAATTTTAAGCAAAGAGTAGATTTTATAACCAAAAGTCGTGAATCCTGGATTAAAAAGTTAATAGTAGACTTTTCAATCAAAAAGTCGATTAAGAACTTTTAACAAAAAAAATATGACTTCAGCAAAGGGCATTACATTTTCAACCCAGTAATGAATTTTGACTTTCCAACAAAGGAATTCAATAACAACCAAATAATGATTTTGTCCAGAATGCAGGGATCACAGCGCAAAAGGAGCTCCAAAATGGGGAAATAGGGTGATTTTCTCAAGAAAAAGGGGAAAGTAGGGGAAAGATTAAACATTTATTTTCATATGTCTAAAAGAACAAACTATCTTTTGGTAAGACATGTTAAATTTTTAAATAATTTTCAATGATTTTTCAATGCTTTCTGCCATTAAAGATTTATTTTTTAAAATGACATATATTTAGATCGTTGGAAATCCATCCAGAGTGATACGAAAAAGTCAGAGAAAAAATAAAATTAGTTAAATACAAACTTTCGATAAGTTCAACATCGTTCTCATAAATGTTTCTTTCCGAAATTTGTAATTTCATCCTTACTATAATCAATACTTTCAATGTAAATTCAAAACTAAACTCTTCAGTAGAGCGAAGAAAAATGCTAAAATTAATCGAGTCGTTTGAGCGGAGGGATAACGATTTGGGGGTCGACATTCAAAACAAGTAAAGAAAAAACTTTGAAATTGGTTAATATCTTCTGTTCTCTTTCCTAAATTTACAATTAAAATTTCTTTAAGTAAAAAAATGGCCTTATTTAAAATTTTTTGGAAATATACAAAAACATGTTTTTTGGATGGAATCGCATCTGAAATTGAGACAGCTTGAACCAAAGAAACATGTTATTATTTTTTATTCATGGGAAAAAAATTTGTCGTGGTGTTCAGAACGTTCCAAAATCGCAAAAAAGATATGAAATCCCGAAAGTCCTAACTCCCGACAATATTTTTTTCCCGAAAAAGCAAAATAAGAAATTGTTTCTTTGGTTCAAGCGGAATAAATTTCAGGTCCGAAATATTTAAACTTTTTAAAAATTGTTTTGAACATTTCAAATTTTCAAAAAAATTGTAACTGAGCAAGAAATTTATTTTTAAATTTTGCCATTTCAATTTTCCAACAAATAAGATAATTTCTGAACAAAAACGTTGAATTGTTGAATTAAGAACATCAGTTTTTAAACAAAAATCGAATGGTTAAATTTTCGTTTCAAAAAATTAATTTTCAAATGAAAAAACTGAATTTTCTCCCAAATTGTTGAATTTTGAAGCCTGAAAGAAAAAATTTTTACAATGCAGTTGATTTTTCAACATGAAAATATGAATTTTCAATTAACAAGTTAATCTTCAACCAAACATTTAAATTTTTAGTTAAAAACCTAGTTTTTAACAACAACAAAATAAAACATTCACTAAAATGATGAATTTTTTACAAAGTAGTTCAAAATTCGGCCAATTAGTTAAATTCTCTACCAAACTATTAAATTTACCACAGAAAATTTAAATTTTCTACAAAACAGTTGAATCACTAATCTGAAAACACGAATTTTCAACAAGAGTTGAGGTTTCAACCAAAAAAGATTTTTTAGTCAATAAAGAAAAAAAAAAGTATTCAAATTGTCGAATTGTTAAGCAAAACGATTATTTTTCTGCAAAAAAAGGATGAATTTTAAACAAGTTACATACATTTTTAAACAAATATTTGAATTTTCAAATAAAAAAAGGTCAAAGTTGAACCAAAAATCGAATTGCTACATTTTCAGTTCAAGAAACTAATTTTCAAATCAAAAACCCAATTTTCTACCAAATTATTGAATTTTTGAGCAAAAAAAAAAGAACTTTGTACAATACATTCGAATTTTTAACTAAAAAATATAAGCTTTCAATACAAAAACTAATTTTCAATCAAAAATGGCAATTTTAAGTTTAAATAAATGAATTTTTAACAAGGTAGTTTTATTTTCAACCGAAAAGACAGTTTTCCAACAAAGCAAATATATTTTCAACAAAATAGTTGAATTTTTAACCAATTTCCTGCCAAAAAATATAACTTTCAATCGATATTTGAACTTGCATCCAAATAGTTGAATTTTCGACTAAAGAATATCAATTTTCAAACACAAATGGAATAGTTCAATTGTAAATTAAAAGAAATTAATTTTCAATGAAAAAAAGGCCATTTCCCGGTCAAGTTTTTCCATTTTTCCGGTCAACTAAAAGTAACGTATTCATATTTCCAGAAAAAATGAAAATATTTGTTTTAATTTATGACGTTCACTAAAAAATATTCATTTTTTACAAAAAATGGAAGTCAAACTTTCAGTTGGAAAAATTAATTTTCAACAAAAAAAAAGGGATTTTCAACAAAATAGTTCAACTTTCAACCCGAGTGATGAATTTTCAAATAAAATTATGAATCTTCAACTGGAACAGTTAAATTTTAAATCAAAAATCAGGGTGTCTAGCGTTTCTTCAAACAAAAATTCCAGGACTTTTCCAGGTTTTCCAGGACAGAAATATACAGAAATATAGTTCAATTTTTAACATTTAACCAAATAGTTAAACTTTTAACCTACAAAGATGAATTCTTAACCAAAACGATGAATTTTAATAAAAGAAAATTAATTTTCAACCAAAAAAAGACAAATTTTTAAAAAATACATCAATTTACAGACGAATCATTTAATTTTTAACTGAAAATGATTCATTTTCAGTAAAATAGATTTTAACTAAATAGATGAATTTTGAACCGAAGAGAGGAAATTTCAACTAAAATGATGAGTGTCAACCATCGAACAAATAAATTTTTAACAAAGTGGTTCAAGTTTTACTTAAGTGATTGAATTTTCAATTTGAAAAATATCAATTTTCAGCCAAAAATAGTTACGCTTTTAGTTTAAAAATTATTTTCCAACCAAAAAAAAAGCATTTTCAACCAAAAAGATGAATTGTCTACCAAAAAATATAATATAATAATAATATATAATATAAATATTATAATATATAATATAATAAAAAGTATGACTTTTTAATAAAAATTGATGAATTTTCAAGCAAATAATAAAATTCTTCACTACAATTACAGTCGTCAGGATGAAACAACTGCAAGAGAAGAAATAAAAATACACGGCAAATAAATTACTAACTAAAATAATTACTAGTCCCAAACATCAGCAGAGAAAAAGTTTAAAAAACTATTTTTTCTTTAAAAGAACAAAAATTCCAGAACCACGAGCAAAATTCAAGGACTTTTCCAGGCTTTTTCCAGGTAAAAACGAATCCCATGACTTTTCAAGGTTTTCAAGGATTTCCAAAACACTAGACACCCTGCAAAAATGGATTTTCAACCACCCTAAAACGATGAATACTCTACTGGAACACTTGAATTTTCAACCAAAGATATGAATTTTTAAACAAGATTAATTTTGAAATAAAAAGATTAATTTTCCACCAAAAAATACAATTTGTCCACAAAATACATGAATTTTTAATGAAATAGTTGAATTTAAATCTAAAGAAGGTAAATTTCCAACTAAATAGTTGAACTTTGAATTAAAAAAATAATAATTTACAACCAAAAATGGAATAGTAACATTTTTAGTTAGAAAAATTGATTGTAAACCAAACATAAGAGTTTTCAACTAAAACAATGAATCTCCGAATGAAATAGTTAAATTTCAAACCAGAAAGATAAATTTTCAACTTGAGTGATGAATTTTTAGACAGGAAGATTAATTTTCAAATAAAAAGATTAATTTTCCACAAAAAAAAACTTTAACAAAATACATGAATTTTTAGCGAAATAATTGACTTTTTAATTAAAGAAGACAAAAAAACGAGAAACATACAAAGGAAAAAAAGTTTTCAATCAAACAGCTCATTTTTCAATCGAAGAAATGAGTTTGCAATTAAAACGATGAATCTTCGAAAAAAAAAATAATTTTTAACAAAAGAGTTTAATTTTCAACCAAATAATTTTATTTCCAATCTAAAAGATGAATTTTCAACTGAAATGATAAATATTTAACTGGAATACTTGAATTGTTAACCGAAAAGAAAAATGTTCAAACAAGAAGATTAACTTTCAAATAGAAAGATAATTTTGTACAAAAAAATATGAATTTTTCAACAAAATACATGAATTTTGAACTAAATATTTGAATTTTCAATCAGAAAAGACAACATTTTCAACTAAATTGTCGAATTTTGAACTAGAAAAGATAAATTTTCAACTAAAAATGGAATAGTTAAATTTTCAGTTGAAGAAATTAATTTGCAACCAAACTGATGAATTTTTAAATGAAATGATGAATCTTCAACTGGGAGGTCGAATTTTATGCCAAAAAGATGAATTTTCAATCATAAAGATAAACTTTCTACAAAAAGACGACTGTCCCACAAAGTAAATGAATTTTCAAACAAATAGTATAATTCAACTTTTCTAAATTGACCAAAATTATTAAAATAGTGAAAACTTGATTTCTGCTACAATCAGAAGTAAATTCCCGGTATTTTAATTAAATTCCCGGTCTTTCCATGTCAAGTCGCCACCCTAAATATTATAGTCTGTTCATTTCAATCTATAAAACAGTTGGTAGAGTCTACAAAAAATGTCTAGGAATCTCTTCATATATTGCGTAAAGAGTGGAAGATAAATTATATCTTGATAAATGAAAAAACTTTTTAGTAGCAAGGTTTCTTCTAAACGAAATGTTTCTTTTATAATAGACTAAAAGATTTAAATTAATTTTCGCAATTCAATCACAAAACACTGTTTAAAAAAATTAATTCAAGGTTCTGGTGAAAAATTCAAGGAGATTTTCAGGTTTTCAAGGTTCAACAAGAATTCAAGGTTTTCAAGGTTTTCATGGTCGCTAGACACCCTGATAGCTCTTTGTTATTTGCGCAACTTTTGCCAATTAACTTTTTTCATAGCTCACGTCGTTTATCCAAAAATTTAATTTTCATTTTTAATTTCATTTTCCAAGATTAATACAAAAACTACGCATCCTATCAAGAAATGATCGAGAACACATGGCTTAGCGGAATAAGCATGGGAAATCCGCCCCGTTCGTATGAAGCTTAAATTGATGCGATAAGTTTGCTTCCGTGTGGTATGAAACTCCACTAAGTTTCAACTTAAAAATCCCATTTTTGTGGGAGATATGGAGGGGGGAAGCAAAATCGAACAAGTGATTTTTCTCGAAAACGGCTTGACTGATTTTGATGAACAAAATATATGTTTCTAAGACCACTCTGGAGTATTAAAAAAAGATTGATAAATTTCTCGAACAAAGAATAAGCATTAAAAACATGTTTTAAAATTTGAAATTTTTTTTTATGTTCTTTTAGAGATACCACTTTTCTTTTCTCAAGAAAATATCCTTGCAACTCAGATTTTTTATGATTTTTTGTGTGTGGTGGAACATAGTTAAAAGAACAATGTACGTAACGGTGCGGCGCCGCCCGCTGCCGAGGTTGACGGTGGATGAATGGGACCCATTTTTTTAAAGGACGTCTGCACTTTGCCTATACACGTATAGTTTCCAGAGTTTACCACGAGGAGGTTGCAGTACGTTTTTAAACTCCTTATTATCGGGGTGATTTTTTAAAGTGAGTCCCCTCGCCTCTCAATCTCCTTCACTATCACTGTCAATTACTGGAATGCAATTTTCGTTTTTAAATAAATCGGTCAGTGTTTCTGCTGGTTTAAAAACTGTTGATGAATACTTTGCGTAAGATAAATAATAAACGATAGCTGCAATGTGAGAACAGCAACCAACTGTTCGTCTACCATTAGCACATTCATATGCATAGTGTGTCAGACCCGGAACCCCAACGCTGTTAGGCTTATACCTTAAAAACCACCTATATGTTGTGCGAGAAATATGTCTGGATGGAACTTTTACCTTCAGCACATTTTTCTCATCTTCAACATATTGTATATTCAATGTGCCATCTTTGTTGACCATTTCAGCTAAATATGACACAGCTTGGGAGAGTTGATATGACCCAGTACATAGAATCTTAAGATCCCTTTTTGTCATCTCCGGAAAGTCTAATAAGTCTTCGGATGTAATACTCTGGAAAGGGAGTTGCTGTCGAAACCATCCTTTCTTTTCAGCCTCAATAGACAAAGTATTATCGATAGATTTTTGAGTATGCATCCTCTGAACCACTTCATCTGAAACGTCTACGTCTGAGAGTGAACTTCTTCCGAAAGTATTATTGAAAAATGACGCAATTCTAAAGAAACTTCCCACTTTAGGTAACAGCTTGTTATCAAGCTTGTGATCAAGAAGGCGATACTTTTCTTTTAATATACCATTCAGAGGTTCAACAACCCAGCGAATTTTAGTAACAAAACGTGACTGATTAGACTCTTCTGCTGTCAATTGCTTCCTCTATGCCTTTAAACGCAGGCATTAATACTTTAAACTTTTTTTCCTCTAAACCACATACAATATCACGAAATACGTGATCAAGTACAAAAGTATCACCTTCCTTTAAAAAGGTGCGTAGACCATTTTCATGTTCCAAAATATTTTTCAGAATTTCCGCATCAATTTTTATTTGCAAGATATGGACCAAGCATATCAATCACAAAACCGTCAGTCGTGCATATAGTGAAGGGTTTGCAAAGTGTGATTATTTATATGATCATCTCTGTTCAAAGCACTTAAGCCAAAAGAAAATGGTAGAATATCAGATTCGAAAGATTTAGTTACGCTTGCACAATAATCAGAAATTGATTTTCATTATCTAACTGAAAGACAGAACTGATTATTTTATTTGAGTTTCCTGTACGCAGTTTTAAGAGAAACAGAACCAGAGCTTGAATTACTGTACGGGATGAACGGTTTCTCAAAGGAATCATCTTATCTTTTAAATCATTGAGCTGGTCCCATGTCAAGCCAGTAAAAACTTTAACTTCTTTTTCTGGGAGGCTGCATTCGCCGACTTTATCAAATAAAGTCGCATCGCATTTGACAGAAACAGTTTCCATCACTTTGGATAACTCTAATACACTAAGACTCGTTGTATTAGAGTGTATCTGAAGTGGAATCTCAATATGTTCGATCTCAGGAGTAGCTTCATTTTTTTACGTTAATTACGAATAATGGATCAACAGTTAAATCAGCTTCCAATACAGAATCTTCTAGGCGATTATCTTTTTTGTAAATAGAAAGTCGGCATTTGCGACATAAAATATCCTTAACAGCTATTATTCTTTTTAAAGAGCTAGAAAAACAATTCGCTTCTTCTACAGTTCCTACCATTTTTTTCTACCAGTCATTTTCTTGAAAGAAATGTCGCAGCCAGCACACTTTAAATGCTTTAGTGCTGAAGACATTTTTGAAAGAACAATAGTTAATTAATAATTGACACAAATGATAGTAATCATTCAATGAATAAAATGAAATCAGATATTCAATAATGATGAATAAAGAAAAGAGATGAAATATCGTACTATTTTATGAGACCGTAGAGCACCTAATGGAAATTGAACTCAGTCCTCGCTTGTGTCTGTTACTAGACAGAATGAGAAATTGAGCATCGAACTTTTCGTGAAAACGTAACAAACAAATGACGATTGCTGCGATCGTCTCTTGTTTTCATGCATACGCCACAAACAAATGACGGTTGCTGCGATCGTCTTCTCTTTTTATGCATACGCCACAAACAAATGACGATTGGTGCGATCGTCTTTTGTTTCCATGCATACGCCACAAACGAATGACGATTGCTGCGATCGTTTTTGATTGCCTCCATTACACAGCGTAAAAAAATTGAACGTTACATCATAAGGTTTAGTTAGCTATAAATCAAATTCAGAAATAATTTAGAAAAGAAATACATGATTCTTTGGATTTTGGGACATCAGACTTTGTGACGGCTTCAAGCTTGACTGCTACCGTCATTCTCACCCCGGGCGTCCCTGATCTACTATATCTATGCTTACCGAACGATGAAGAGTCGTAACTAGAGTTGTTTAAGTCGCGACCCCCCAGGCATTTCAATGCGCTAAAATATTTTGTAATTACGCACACGTAATTATGGCGAATTATTAATTATGTATTATGCGCTGTGTCGATACATTTGCATTGACGTTTTCATAATTTTGGAAACATTATGCAACTTTGTGCTAAGGTACCTTGAAAATCCTCTTGTAGAACATTTGATCTGACGACTGCTAGACCTGAGGCCGTCACAAAAGCCGAAGATTAGTGTAAACGGCTCTATTGATCAAGTGGCTCGAAATGACAGTGGTAAACTCTGGAAACTATACGTGTATAAGCAAAGTGCAGACGTCCTTTAAAAAAATGGGTCCCATTCATCCACCGTGAACCTCGGCAGCGGGCGGCGCCGCACCGTTACGTACATTGTTTTTTTTTTATCTATGTTCCACCACACAAAAAAAATCATAAAAAATTTGAGTTGCTGTTCATAATGCAAGGATATTTTCTTGAGGAAATAAAAGTGGTATCTCTAAAAGAACATAGAAAAAAAAATTTCAAAATTGTAAAACATGTTTTTAATGCTTATTCTTTGTTCGGGAAATTTATCAGTTTTTATTTCAGTACTCCAGAGTGGTCTTGGAAACATATATTTTGTTCATCAAAATCGGTCGAGCCGTTTTCGAGAAAAATCACAAAAATGGGATTTTTAAGTTGAAAATTGGTGGAGTTTCATACCTAATGGAAACAAAATTATGACATAAATTTAAGCTTCATACGAACGGGAGCCGATTTCCCATGCTTATTCCGCTAAGCCCTTTGCAGATCTTTTTTATATATGCTTTTATATATTAGAATTTTTTATTTTTCAAGAAATTTAGAAAGTTGTTATGACAATAATGTAGGGTGTTCAAAAAGCAACGTTTTTCTTCCATTGACTTTTTGTCATATGATGCGTTTTTTGACTTACAATGTTCATTTTCGTTTGTTGCTTGGAATTTTGTAAATGCTGTAACTCCAGTAATTTTAGTTTTATCAAAAAAAGTCATTGAGATAAATTGTTTTTCTTCTTTAGTACTACGAA
The DNA here is from genome assembly GCA_932178445.1 of Andricus quercusramuli. Classification (NCBI taxonomy): domain Eukaryota; kingdom Metazoa; phylum Arthropoda; class Insecta; order Hymenoptera; family Cynipidae; genus Andricus; species Andricus quercusramuli. The sequence continues at coordinate 10,202 of CAKNXH010082713.1, forward strand.
CACCCATACATATAATTTTTAAAATTGAAAGAAGTGGTCCTAAAAATTTTGAAAAAGCGCTCACTTTTTGAATTTTTATCCAAAATGTCTGGCTAGCGAACTTGACCTTCACTTTATGACAGTTGGAAAGTATACCAAAGCCCAATCCAATCTCAGATTTCTTTTGAAAGTTATCGTGCTAACAAAATAAAAATCTACATACATACACAGGGCTTGGAACTGCTCAAGCTTCCAAAAATAGTAAAATAGTAACCATACTTCTTTAAAAAAAGTAACCAAAAAGAAAAGTTTTTTACCAAAAAAGACGAAGTTACCACCCATGGTGGCGACTAGGTTAACTATTACAGATTCCTGGTAATTTCCCGGTTATGTTTTTCAAGTTCCCCAGTAAACTAAAAGTAACATATTCATACTTGCCGCTGAACGCAAACATTCATTGTAATTTATGACGTTCATTCTAAACATCCTTTAAAAGAACAGAATAAAAAATTGCAAAATAAATTAATTTTGAAATAAATATTTAAATTGTGCACTAAAAAATACCAATTTCTAACAGAAATGGAATAATTAAACTTTTAGTTGGAAAAATTGCTTTTCAACGAAAAATAACGGATTTTCAAGAAAATAGTTCTATTTTCAAACTAAGTGATGAATTTTAAACCAAAAAGATGAGTTTTCAACTAAAACAATGAATCTTCAACTGAAATAGTGAAATTTTCAACAACAATAACTTAATTTTTACTAAAAAAGATAAATTGTTAACCAAAACTTGAATAATTAAATTTAAAATTTAATAAATTAATGTTCAAGCGAGCCGATGGATTTCCAACAGAAACAATAGAATATTCAATTGGAATAAGTAATTCTTTAACTAAAATAGTTGAAATATTGACCAAATAGATTAATTTTCAAATAAAAATATCATTTTTTAACCAAAAATTGAATAATTAAATTGTTGGTTAAAAAATGAATATTCAACCAAAGAGATACATTTTTTAATGAAATATTTTCCAATAAAATAGCTCAGATTTCAAACAACGAAATTAATTTCGAATTAAAATGATGAATCTCAACAAAAAAAAAATTTCACAAATGCGTTTAACTTTCAACCAAATAATTGTATCTCCAACCTAGAAAATGCATTTTCAATTAAAATGATTAATATTTCACTGAAATACTTGAATTTTTAACTGAAACGAAGAATTTTCAAACAAGAAGATTAACTTGCAGAGAAAATGATAATTTTCAACAAAAAATTTGATTTTTAACAACAAAAAAGATAAATTCTCCTCCAAATTGTTAAATTTTGAACAGGAAAAGATCAATTTTCTACAAAAAATGGACATTTAAATGTTCAGTTGAAGGAATGAATTATCAGCTAAAATGATGGATCTTCAACTGGAATAGTTGAATGTTATAACAAGATGAATTTTCAACCATAAAGATTAATTTTATACAAAAAGGCGAATTTTTCACAAAGTGCATACATTTTCAAAAAACTACTTTAATTTCTGGATAAAAGATATAAATTTTCAACCAAATAGTTGAATTTTCATCCAATTACTGTAACAGTTACAGTTTTAGTTAAAAATTTTACTTTCGATAAAGTAGTTACATTTTCAACAAGAGATGAATTTTTAATAGAAATGATGAATCTTCAAACCAAGAAATAATTTTTAGCAAAAGAGTTTAACTTTCAACGAAGTATGTAGTAGAATTTTAAACTGCAGAAAGACGAATGCAGAAAGATGAATGCACAATGAACAACGCAACAAAAATCCGAATCCGAATTTAGGGTTGCCACCTAGGCCGGTTTGTGCCGGTTTGACCGGCGTAAACGTCTTGAGGCCGGCTGCCGGCGAAATCGCGTAAAAGCCGGCGAAACTCTCGAAGTCTTTGAAAAAACTCTCGAAAAATCATACAAATTTATGGACAATATTACGAAATAATTTCGCAGGTATGCCCCAGTCGAACGACCTGCCGGCTGAAGTCCGCGAGGAAAGTGGCAACCCTACCCGAATTATAATAATAAACACAGTCATATGCCCTGCGACTGTATGAATAAAGTTGAAATCAATTTTCGAAATAAACAAAAATTATTAAAATAATGAAAACTTACTCCATTTCCTCTACCCCTTCCGCTTCCATGTCCTCCTATGGCCACGTTGTTCACGCCGCCTGTGAAATGAGGAATAATAAGTTATTGTTAAAACATTGTATGAAAACATAAAAATTTCAATTTCAAATAACACGTACCTTGCATTTTTGACGCTGATATTTCAGTCAGTCACCACTGGGGCACTGGAGTTCGCATGAGTGCCTTGTCACTTCGTTGCGCGACTTGACTCAATTGAAAAATGCTTTGCTTTCATCGAGAAACAAAGGAACCAAGATAGGCGCGTGCCGATTTTTACCGAAAACGGGCGAGAATCAGAAATTCGC
>CAKNXH010082714.1:0-12829 GCA_932178445.1 Andricus quercusramuli
GAGTACCGACCACCAGTTTGCCTCTGACAGGGCCTTTATGCACTTTCAGCAGTAAGCTGCTCATTCAAAATGGGCTGTTGTACAAAATTAGTTGGCTGTTGTGCGATATTATTAGCCTGTTGCTGGTTAACATTTGGTTGTTGTGGGTTGTGAGTACCCACCTCCAGCTGGCTCTGACAGGCCCTTTGTGCACTTTCGGCAGTAAGCTGCTGATTCTGAATGGGCTGTCGTGTGATATTTTCAGTCTGATTCTGGTTAACATCAAGCTGTTGTGGGTTGTGCGTACCCACCAGCAGCTGGCTCTGACAAGACCTTTGTGCATTTTTAATAGTAAGCTGCTGATTCAGAACGATGGACTGCTGTACACAACTGGTAGGTTGTTGTGTGCTTCCATTATTCAGTTGCTGTTTAACATTAGCCTGTTGTGGGCTGTGAGTATCCATCACCAGCTGGCCCTGACAGGCTCTCCGTGGCTTCGCACGTCGCACGTGGCTTCGCAGTCAGCTGATGCTTCATAATGGGCTGTTGTACAACCTTAATCGAATGTTGTGTGATACTGTTACCCTGTTGCTGGTTAACATTAGCCTGTTGTTGGTTGTGATTACCCACCTCCAGCTGGCTCTGACAGGCCCCTTGTGCACTTTCGGCAGTGAGCTGCTGATTTAGAATGGGCTGTTGTGTCAAACTATTAGCCTGTTTCTGGTTACCATTAAGCTGCTGTGGGTTCTGAGCACCCACAACCATCTGGCTCTGACAAGACCCTTGTGTATTTTTAACAGTAAGCTGCTGATTCATGACGGGCTGTTGTACACCCTTAATCAAATGTGGTGTGATCCTATTAGCCTGAGAGGCCAGTTGAGTATTCGTCTCCTGCGCTGGCTGCTGCATCTTCTGCGCTTCATCTTCAGAGGATCGCAATCCATTGGCCACGGTTTGTAGCGGCGGGTTTCTTGACTGTTCAGAAACATTATCTTTATAATAATTTAGTTAGCAAAGTAATAGAATAAGTGCTCGCAAAACATGAATTTTCACTAAAAGATGAATTTTCAAATCTGAAGGACCAATTTTGTATAAAAAAAGATGAATTTTCAACAAAACTGTTGAATTTTTGTTGAAAAAAATGACTCGTCAAGTAAATAATCACAATTTTAAGCAAAGAGTAGATTTTATAACCAAAAGTCGTGAATCCTGGATTAAAAAGTTAATAGTAGACTTTTCAATCAAAAAGTCGATTAAGAACTTTTAACAAAAAAAATATGACTTCAGCAAAGGGCATTACATTTTCAACCCAGTAATGAATTTTGACTTTCCAACAAAGGAATTCAATAACAACCAAATAATGATTTTGTCCAGAATGCAGGGATCACAGCGCAAAAGGAGCTCCAAAATGGGGAAATAGGGTGATTTTCTCAAGAAAAAGGGGAAAATAGGGGAAAGATCAAACATTTATTTTCATATGTCTAAAAGAACAAACTATCTTTTGGTAAGACATGTTAAATTTTTAAATAATTTTCAATGATTTTTCAATGGTTTCTGCCATTAAAGATTTATTTTTTAAAATGACATGTATTTAGATCGTTGGAAATCCATCCAGAGTGATACGAAAAAGTCAGAGAAAAAATAAAATTAGTTAAATACAAACTTTCGATAAGTTGAACATCGTTCTCATAAATGTTTCTTTCCGAAATTTGTAATTTCATCCTTACTATAATCAATACTTTCAATGTAAATTCAAAACTAAACTCTTCAGTAGAGCGAAGAAAAATGCTAAAATTAATCGAGTCGTTTGAGTGGAGGGATAACGATTTGGGGGTCGACATTCAAAACAAGTAAAGAAAAAACTTTGAAATTGGTTAATATCTTCTGTTCTCTTTCCTAAATTTACAATTAAAATTTCTTTAAGTAAAAAAATGGCCTTATTTAAAATTTTTTGGAAATATACAAAAACATGTTTTTTGGATGGAATCGCATCTGAAATTGAGACAGCTTGAACCAAAGAAACATGTTATTATTTTTTATTCATGGGAAAAAAATTTGTCGTGGTGTTCAGAACGTTCCAAAATCGCAAAAAAGATATGAAATCCCGAAAGTCCTAACTCCCGACAATATTTTTTTCCCGAAAAAGCAAAATAAGAAATTGTTTCTTTGGTTCAAGCGGAATAAATTTCAGGTCCGAAATATTTAAACTTTTTAAAAATTGTTTTGAACATTTCAAATTTTCAAAAAAATTGTAACTGAGCAAGAAATTTATTTTTAAATTTTGCCATTTCAATTTTCCAACAAATAAGATAATTTCTGAACAAAAACGTTGAATTGTTGAATTAAGAACATCAGTTTTTAAACAAAAATCGAATGGTTAAATTTTCGTTTCAAAAAATTAATTTTCAAATGAAAAAACTGAATTTTCTCCCAAATTGTTGAATTTTGAAGCCTGAAAGAAAAAATTTTTACAATGCAGTTGATTTTTCAACATGAAAATATGAATTTTCAATTAACAAGTTAATCTTCAACCAAACATTTAAATTTTTAGTTAAAAACCTAGTTTTTAACAACAACAAAATAAAACTTTCACTAAAATGATGAATTTTTTACAAAGTAGTTCAAAATTCGGCCAATTAGTTAAATTCTCTAACAAACTATTGAATTTACCACAGAAAATTGAAATTTTCTACAAAACAGTTGAATCATTAATCTGAAAACACGAATTTTCAACAAGAGTTGAGGTTTCAACCAAAAAAGATTTTTTAGTCAATAAAGAAAAAAAAAAGTATTCAAATTGTCGAATTGTTAAGCAAAACGATTATTTTTCTGCAAAAAAAGGATGAATTTTAAACAAGTTACATACATTTTTAAACAAATATTTGAATTTTCAAATAAAAAAAGGTCAAAGTTGAACCAAAAATCGAATTGCTACATTTTCAGTTCAAGAAACTAATTTTCAAATCAAAAACCCAATTTTCTACCAAATTATTGAATTTTTGAGCAAAAAAAAAAGAACTTTGTACAATACATTCGAATTTTTAACTAAAAAATATAAGCTTTCAATACAAAAACTAATTTTCAATCAAAAATGGCAATTTTAAGTTTAAAAAAATGAATTTTTAACAAGGTAGTTTTATTTTCAACCGAAAAGACAGTTTTCCAACAAAGCAAATATATTTTCAACAAAATAGTTGAATTTTTAACCAATTTCCTGCCAAAAAATATAACTTTCAATCGATATTTGAACTTGCATCCAAATAGTTGAATTTTCGACTAAAGAATATCAATTTTCAAACACAAATGGAATAGTTCAATTGTAAATTTAAAAAAATTAATTTTCAATGAAAAAAAGGCCATTTCCCGGTCAAGTTTTTCCATTTTTCCGGTCAACTAAAAGTAACGTATTCATATTTCCAGAAAAAATGAAAATATTTGTTTTAATTTATGACGTTCACTAAAAAATATTCATTTTTTACAAAAAATGGAAGTCAAACTTTCAGTTGGAAAAATTAATTTTCAACAAAAAAAAAGGGATTTTCAACAAAATAGTTCAACTTTCAACCCGAGTGATGAATTTTCAAATAAAATTATGAATCTTCAACTGGAACAGTTAAATTTTAAATCAAAAATCAGGGTGTCTAGCGTTTCTTCAAACAAAAATTCCAGGACTTTTCCAGGTTTTCCAGGACAGAAATATACAGAAATATAGTTCAATTTTTAACATTTAACCAAATAGTTAAACTTTTAACCTACAAAGATGAATTCTTAACCAAAACGATGAATTTTAATAAAAGAAAATTAATTTTCAACCAAAAAAAGACAAATTTTTAAAAAATACATCAATTTACAGACGAATCATTTAATTTTTAACTGAAAATGATTCATTTTCAGTAAAATAGATTTTAACTAAATAGATGAATTTTGAACCGAAGAGAGGAAATTTCAACTAAAATGATGAGTGTCAACCATCGAACAAATAAATTTTTAACAAAGTGGTTCAAGTTTTACTTAAGTGATTGAATTTTCAATTTGAAAAATATCAATTTTCAGCCAAAAATAGTTACGCTTTTAGTTTAAAAATTATTTTCCAACCAAAAAAAAAGCATTTTCAACCAAAAAGATGAATTGTCTACCAAAAAATATAATATAATAATAATATATAATATAAATATTATAATATATAATATAATAAAAAGTATGACTTTTTAATAAAAATTGATGAATTTTCAAGCAAATAATAAAATTCTTCACTACAATTACAGTCGTCAGGATGAAACAACTGCAAGAGAAGAAATAAAAATACACGGCAAATAAATTACTAACTAAAATAATTACTAGTCCCAAACATCAGCAGAGAAAAAGTTTAAAAAACTATTTTTTCTTTAAAAGAACAAAAATTCCAGAACCACGAGCAAAATTCAAGGACTTTTCCAGGCTTTTTCCAGGTAAAAACGAATCCCATGACTTTTCCAGGTTTTCAAGGATTTCCAAAACACTAGACACCCTGCAAAAATGGATTTTCAACCACCCTAAAACGATGAATACTCTACTGGAACACTTGAATTTTCAACCAAAGATATGAATTTTTAAACAAGATTAATTTTGAAATAAAAAGATTAATTTTCCACCAAAAAATACAATTTGTCCACAAAATACATGAATTTTTAATGAAATAGTTGAATTTAAATCTAAAGAAGGTAAATTTCCAACTAAATAGTTGAACTTTGAATTAAAAAAATAATAATTTACAACCAAAAATGGAATAGTAACATTTTTAGTTAGAAAAATTGATTGTAAACCAAACATAAGAGTTTTCAACTAAAACAATGAATCTCCGAATGAAATAGTTAAATTTCAAACCAGAAAGATAAATTTTCAACTTGAGTGATGAATTTTTAGACAGGAAGATTAATTTTCAAATAAAAAGATTAATTTTCCACAAAAAAAAACTGTAACAAAATACATGAATTTTTAGCGAAATAATTGACTTTTTAATTAAAGAAGACAAAAAAACGAGAAACATACAAAGGAAAAAAAGTTTTCAATCAAACAGCTCATTTTTCAATCGAAGAAATGAGTTTGCAATTAAAACGATGAATCTTCGAAAAAAAAAATAATTTTTAACAAAAGAGTTTAATTTTCAACCAAATAATTTTATTTCCAATCTAAAAGATGAATTTTCAACTGAAATGATAAATATTTAACTGGAATACTTGAATTGTTAACCGAAAAGAAAAATGTTCAAACAAGAAGATTAACTTTCAAATAGAAAGATAATTTTGTACAAAAAAATAAGAATTTTTCAACAAAATACATGAATTTTGAACTAAATAGTTGAATTTTCAATTAGAAAAGACAACATTTTCAACTAAATTGTCGAATTTTGAACTAGAAAAGATAAATTTTCAACTAAAAATGGAATAGTTAAATTTTCAGTTGAAGAAATTAATTTGCAACCAAACTGATGAATTTTTAAATGAAATGATGAATCTTCAACTGGGAGGTCGAATTTTATGCCAAAAAGATGAATTTTCAATCATAAAGATAAACTTTCTACAAAAAGACGACTGTCCCACAAAGTAAATGAATTTTCAAACAAATAGTATAATTCAACTTTTCTAAATTGACCAAAATTATTAAAATAGTGAAAACTTGATTTCTGCTACAATCAGAAGTAAATTCCCGGTATTTTAATTAAATTCCCGGTCTTTCCATGTCAAGTCGCCACCCTAAATATTATAGTCTGTTCATTGCAATCTATAAAACAGTTGGTAGAGTCTACAAAAAATGTCTAGGAATCTCTTCATATATTGCGTAACGAGTGGAAGATAAATTATATCTTGATAAATGAAAAAACTTTTTAGTAGCAAGGTTTCTTCTAAACGAAATGTTTCTTTTATAATAGACTAAAAGATTTAAATTAATTTTCGCATTTCAATCACAAAACACTGTTTAAAAAAATTAATTCAAGGTTCTGGTGAAAAATTCAAGGAGATTTTCAGGTTTTCAAGGTTCAACAAGAATTCAAGGTTTTCAAGGTTTTCATGGTCGCTAGAAACCCTGATAGCTCTTTGTTATTTGCGCAACTTTTGCCAATTAACTTTTTTCATAGCTCACGTCGTTTATCCAAAAATTTAATTTTCATTTTTAATTTCATTTTCCAAGATTAATACAAAAACTACGCATCCTATCAAGAAATGATCGAGAACACATGGCTTAGCGGAATAAGCATGGGAAATCCGCCCCGTTCGTATGAAGCTTAAATTGATGCGATAAGTTTGCTTCCATGTGGTATGAAACTCCACTAAGTTTCAACTTAAAAATCCCATTTTTGTGGGAGATATGGAGGGGGGAAGCAAAATCGAACAAGTGATTTTTCTCGAAAACGGCTTGACCGATTTTGATGAACAAAATATATGTTTCTAAGACCACTCTGGAGTATTAAAAAAAGATTGATAAATTTCTCAAACAAAGAATAAGCATTAAAAACATGTTTTAAAATTTGAAATTTTTTTTTATGTTCTTTTAGAGATACCACTTTTCTTTTCTCAAGAAAATATCCTTGCAACTCAGATTTTTTATGATTTTTTGTGTGTGGTGGAACATAGTTAAAAGAACAATGTACGTAACGGTGCGGCGCCGCCCGCTGCCGAGGTTGACGGTGGATGAATGGGACCCATTTTTTTAAAGGACGTCTGCACTTTGCCTATACACGTATAGTTTCCAGAGTTTACCACGAGGAGGTTGCAGTACGTTTTTAAACTCCTTATTATCGTGGTGATTTTTTAAAGTGAGTCCCCTCGCCTCTCAATCTCCTTCACTATCACTGTCAATTACTGGAATGCAATTTTCGTTTTTAAATAAATCGGTCAGTGTTTCTGCTGGTTTAAAAACTGTTGATGAATACTTTGCGTAAGATAAATAATAAACGATAGCTGCAATGTGAGAACAGCAACCAACTGTTCGTCTACCATTAGCACATTCATATGCATAATGTGTCAGACCCGGAACCCCAACGCTGTTAGGCTTATACCTTAAAAACCACCTATATGTTGTGCGAGAAATATGTCTGGATGGAACTTTTACCTTCAGCACATTTTTCTCATCTTTAACATATTGTATATTCAATGTGCCATCTTTGTTGACCATTTCAGTTAAATATGACACAGCTTGGGAGAGTTGATATGACCCAGTACATAGAATCTTGAGATCCCTTTTTGTCATCTCCGGAAAGTCTAATAAGTCTTCGGATGTAATACTCTGGAAAGGGAGTTGCTGTCGAAACCATCCTTTCTTTTCAGCCTCAATAGACAAAGTATTATCGATAGATTTTTGAGTATGCATCCTCTGAACCACTTCATCTGAAACGTCTACGTCTGAGAGTGAACATCTTCCGAAAGTATTATTGAAAAATGACGCAATTCTAAAGAAACTTCCCACTTTAGGTAACAGCTTGTTATCAAGCTTGTGATCAAGAAGGCGATACTTTTCTTTTAATATACCATGCAGAGGTTCAACAACCCAGCGAATTTTAGTAACAAAACGTGACTGATTAGACTCTTCTGCTGTCAATTGCTTCCTCTATGCCTTTAAACGCAGGCATTAATACTTTAAACTTTTTTTCCTCTAAACCACATACAATATCACGAAATACGTGATCAAGTACAAAAGTATCACCTTCCTTTAAAAAGGTGCGTAGACCATTTTCATGTTCCAAAATATTTTTCAGAATTTCCGCATCAATTTTTATTTGTAAGATATGGACCAAGCATATCAATCACAAAACCGTCAGTCGTGCATATAGTGAAGGGTTTGCAAAGTGTGATTATTTATATGATCATCTCTGTTCAAAGCACTTAAGCCAAAAAAAAATGGTAGAATATCAGATTCGAAAGATTTAGTTACGCTTGCACAATAATCAGAAATTGATTTTCATTATCTAACTGAAAGACAGAACTGATTATTTTATTTGAGTTTCCTGTACGCAGTTTTAAGAGAAACAGAACCAGAGCTTGAATTACTGTACGGGATGAACGGTTTCTCAAAGGAATCATCTTATCTTTTAAATCATTGAGCTGGTCCCATGTCAAGCCAGTAAAAACTTTAACTTCTTTTTCTGGGAGGCTGCATTCGCCGACTTTATCAAATAAAGTCGCATCGCATTTGACAGAAAGAGTTTCCATCACTTTGGATAACTCTAATACACTAAGACTCGTTGTATTAGAGTGTACTTTCAAAAGCCTAAGATCTTCTATGAAAATGCGATTTTTAATTATATGCCTTGGACAGCACCGATTACGAACCGGTATGTAGATTTGATTTTTTATGTAGGATTGCATCCGAGCCTCTTCCGGAATTACAATCAGATTGTCTGTAGAATGACAAATATAACAATATTTATGCGCGGAAACAGTTCTCTGAAGTGGAATCTCAATATGTTCGATCTCAGGAGTAGCTTCATTTTTTTACGTTAATTACGAATAATGGATCAACAGTTAAATCAGCTTCCAATACAGAATCTTCTACGCGATTATCTTTTTTGTAAATAGAAAGTCGGCATTTGCGACATAAAATATCCTTAAAAGCTATTATTCTTTTTAAAGAGCTAGAAAAACAATTCGCTTCTTCTACAGTTCCTACCATTTTTTTCTACCAGTCATTTTCTTGAAAGAAATGTCGCAGCCAGCACACTTTAAATGCTTTAGTGCTGAAGACATTTTTGAAAGAACAATAGTTAATTAATAATTAACACAAATGATAGTAATCATTCAATGAATAAAATGAAATCAGATATTCAATAATGATGAATAAAGAAAAGAGATGAAATATCGTACTATTTTATGAGACCGTAGAGCACCTAATGGAAATTGAACTCAGTCCTCGCTTGTGTCTGTTACTAGACAGAATGAGAAATTGAGCATCGAACTTTTCGTGAAAACGTAACAAACAAATGACGATTGCTGCGATCGTCTCTTGTTTTCATGCATACGCCACAAACAAATGACGGTTGCTGCGATCGTCTTCTCTTTTTATGCATACGCCACAAACAAATGACGATTGGTGCGATCGTCTTTTGTTTCCATGCATACGCCACAAACGAATGACGATTGCTGCGATCGTTTTTGATTGCCTCCATTACACAGCGTAAAAAAATTGAACGTTACATCATAAGGTTTAGTTAGCTATAAATCAAATTCAGAATTAATTTAGAAAAGAAATACATGATTCTTTGGATTTTGGGACATCAGACTTTGTGACGGCTTCAAGCTTGACTGCTACCGTCATTCTCACCCCGGGCGTCCCTGATCTACTATATCTATGCTTACCGAACGATGAAGAGTCGTAACTAGAGTTGTTTAAGTCGCGACCCCCCAGGCATTTCAATGCGCTAAAATATTTTGTAATTACGCACACGTAATTATGGCGAATTATTAATTATGTATTATGCGCTGTGTCGATACATTTGCATCGACGTTTTCATAATTTTGGAAACATTATGCAACTTTGTGCTAAGGTACCTTGAAAATCCTCTTGTAGAACATTTGATCTGACGACTGCTAGACCTGAGGCCGTCACAAAAGCCGAAGATTAGTGTAAACGGCTCTATTGATCAAGTGGCTCGAAATGACAGTGGTAAACTCTGGAAACTATACGTGTATAAGCAAAGTGCAGACGTCATTTAAAAAAATGGGTCCCGTTCATCCACCGTGAACCTCGGCAGCGGGCGGCGCCGCACCGTTACGTACATTGTTTTTTTTTTATCTATGTTCCACCACACAAAAAAAATCATAAAAAATTTGAGTTGCTGTTCATAATGCAAGGATATTTTCTTGAGGAAATAAAAGTGGTATCTCTAAAAGAACATAGAAAAAAAAATTTCAAAATTGTAAAACATGTTTTTAATGCTTATTCTTTGTTCGAGAAATTTATCAGTTTTTATTTCAGTACTCCAGAGTGGTCTTGGAAACATATATTTTGTTCATCAAAATCGGTCGAGCCGTTTTCGAGAAAAATCACAAAAATGGGATTTTTAAGTTGAAAATTGGTGGAGTTTCATACCTAATGGAAACAAAATTATGACATAAATTTAAGCTTCATACGAACGGGAGCCGATTTCCCATGCTTATTCCGCTAAGCCCTTTGTAGATCTTTTTTATATATGCTTTTATATATTAGAATTTTTTATTTTTCAAGAAATTTAGAAAGTTGTTATGACAATAATGTAGGGTGTTCAAAAAGCAACGTTTTTCTTCCATTGACTTTTTGTCATATGATGCGTTTTTTGACTGACAATGTTCATTTTCGTTTGTTGCTTGGAATTTTGTAAATGCTGTAACTCCAGTAATTTTAGTTTTATCAAAAAAAGTCATTGAGATAAATTGTTTGTCTTCTTTAGTACTACGAACACCCATACATATAATTTTTAAAATTGAAAGAAGTGGTCCTAAAAATTTTGAAAAAGCGCTCACTTTTTGAATTTTTATCCAAAATGTCTGGCTAGCGAACTTGACCTTCACTTTATGACAGTTGGAAAGTATACCAAAGCCCAATCCAATCTCAGATTTCTTTTGAAAGTTATCGTGCTAACAAAATAAAAATCTACATACATACACAGGGCTTGGAACTGCTCAAGCTTCCAAAAATAGTAAAATAGTAACCATACTTCTTTAAAAAAAGTAACCAAAAAGAAAAGTTTTTTACCAAAAAAGACGAAGTTTCCACCCATGGTGGCGACTAGGTTAACTATTACAGATTCCTGGTAATTTCCCGGTTATATTTTTCAAATTCCCCAGTAAACTAAAAGTAACATATTCATACTTGCCGCTGAACGCAAACATTCATTGTAATTTATGACGTTCATTCTAAACATCCTTTAAAAGAACAGAATAAAAAATTGCAAAATAAATTAATTTTGAAATAAATATTTAAATTGTGCACTAAAAAATACCAATTTCTAACAGAAATGGAATAATTAAACTTTTAGTTGGAAAAATTGCTTTTCAACGAAAAATAACGGATTTTCAAGAAAATAGTTCTATTTTCAAACTAAGTGATGAATTTTAAACCAAAAAGATGAGTTTTCAACTAAAACAATGAATCTTCAACTGAAATAGTGAAATTTTCAACAACAATAACTTAATTTTTACTAAAAAAGATAAATTGTTAACCAAAACTTGAATAATTAAATTTAAAATTTAATAAATTAATGTTCAAGCGAGCCGATGGATTTCCAACAGAAACAATAGAATATTCAATTGGAATAAGTGATTCTTTAACTAAAATAGTTGAAATATTGACCAAATAGATTAATTTTCAAATAAAAATATCATTTTTCAACCAAAAATTGAATAATTAAATTGTTGGTTAAAAAATGAATATTCAACCAAAGAGATACATTTTTTAATGAAATATTTTCCAATAAAATAGCTCAGATTTCAAGCAACGAAATTAATTTCGAATTAAAATGATGAATCTCAACAAAAAAAAAATTTCACAAATGCGTTTAACTTTCAACCAAATAATTGTATCTCCAACCTAGAAAATGCATTTTCAATTAAAATGATTAATATTTCACTGAAATACTTGAATTTTTAACTGAAACGAAGAATTTTCAAACAAGAAGATTAACTTGCAGAGAAAATGATAATTTTCAACAAAAAATTTGATTTTTAACAACAAAAAAGATAAATTCTCCTCCAAATTGTTAAATTTTGAACAGGAAAAGATCAATTTTCTACAAAAAATGGACATTTAAATGTTCAGTTGAAGGAATGAATTATCAACTAAAATGATGGATCTTCAACTGGAATAGTTGAATGTTATAACAAGATGAATTTTCAACCATAAAGATTAATTTTATACAAAAAGGCGAATTTTTCACAAAGTGCATACATTTTCAAAAAACTACTTTAATTTCTGGATAAAAGATATAAATTTTCAACCAAATAGTTGAATTTTCATCCAATTACTGTAACAGTTACAGTTTTAGTTAAAAATTTTACTTTCGATAAAGTAGTTACATTTTCAACAAGAGATGAATTTTTAATAGAAATGATGAATCTTCAAACCAAGAAATAATTTTTAGCAAAAGAGTTTAACTTTCAACGAAGTATGTAGTAGAATTTTAAACTGCAGAAAGACGAATGCAGAAAGATGAATGCACAATGAACAACGCAACAAAAATCCGAATCCGAATTTAGGGTTGCCACCTAGGCCGGTTTGTGCCGGTTTGACCGGCGTAAACGTCTTGAGGCCGGCTGCCGGCGAAATCGCGTAAAAGCCGGCGAAACTCTCGAAGTCTTTGAAAAAACTCTCGAAAAATCATACACATTTATGGACAATATTACGAAATAATTTTGCAGGTATGCCCCAGTCGAACGACCTGCCGGCTGAAGTCCGCGAGGAAAGTGGCAACCCTACCCGAATTATAATAATAAACACAGTCATATGCCCTGCGACTGTATGAATAAAGTTGAAATCAATTTTCGAAATAAACAAAAATTATTAAAATAATGAAAACTTACTCCAATTCCTCTACCCCTTCCGCTTCCATGTCCTCCTATGGCCACGTTGTTCACGCCGCCTGTGAAATGAGGAATAATAAGTTATTGTTAAAACATTGTATGAAAACATAAAAATTTCAATTTCAAATAACACGTACCTTGCATTTTTGACGCTGATATTTCAGTCAGTCACCACTGGGGCACTGGAGTTCGCATGAGTGCCTTGTCACTTCGTTGCGCGACTTGACTCAATTGAAAAATGCTTTGCTTTCATCGAGAAACAAAGGAACCAAGATCGGCGCGTGCCGATTTTTACCGAAAACGGGCGAGAATCAGAAATTCGC
>CAKNXH010082715.1:2606-23457 GCA_932178445.1 Andricus quercusramuli
CAATTTAAAAAATTTTTAAACAATTCCATGAGAAAGATGTTTGCATTGTATTTTTTCTGATTTAAAGTGTTCAAAATTGAATTTTTTTTTTTAAATTAAATAATCTCCGAATTGCATTATTTAAGATCAAGATTTGGAAAATAGCACAATTTCTAAAATAAAAATGAATATATTATCAGATTAGGATTTTTACAATTAGATTATTTGAAATTGGAAGAAATTGAAATTAAATTTAAATCATTATAAATTTAAAAAATTAAAAGTGATTCAAATTTTTTTAAATAAAAAATCTCAAGCTCATTTTCACCGTTAAGAATGAAAAAACTTTCAATTATAAACCTTTGAAATTGAAAATTCAAAAAAAATGTTCCAAAGTAAAATTTTCAAAATATAAGTATTTTTAATTAAATCATTTTCAATTCTATATTTTCAAAATTTAAGAATTTTTAATTGTGACTCTTCAAAATTGCAGAACTCTAAATTGTAAATCTTTTGAAATTAAAGCTTTGAAATTTTCATGCATTACATTTTGAATTTTTCCAATTAAAAAAATTTAGAGTTGAAAGCTTTTAAAACTTTTTCCAAATTTCAAATCTTCAAAAATCTTCAAAATCATTAAAATTATCACATTTTAAGAATTTTTAAAAATTCATTTTTGGAATTGAATAATTTTAAATTGCAAATCAGCGAAATCAACAAAAAATAAAATTTTTATTAATATTTCTTTCAAACTAAAGAATTTTTAATTGTAAATCTTCAAAATTGAACTATTCCAAAAAATGTTCCAAAAATTCAGTAATTTGAAATCCTGTATTTTTAAAATCGATTTATTCGCAATTTCTTCAATTTTGAAATTATTGAATTAAAACTTGATTTTTTATTTTGAAAGTCATCAAAATTTAAGGACTTTTATTTCTTTATCTTTAAAATTACAGTTTTTAATTTTGAAAATTTGCATTAAAAAACTATGAAAATGTTAAGATTAAAAAATAAAAAATCTGTGATTTTGTTGTTTAGAGTTCGGAATTTCTTCAATTTGGAAGATATAAAATTTTAAAAAACTTTTAATTTCTAAAATTATCGAAATCAACAAAAAATAAAATAATTTAATCATACATCTTTAGAACTAAAAATTTTCAATCGCAAATCTTCAAAAATGAACTATTCCAGAAAATGTTCCAAAAATTGAATAATTTGAAATCCTGTATTTTCAAAATCGATTTTTTCGAAATTTTTTCAATTTTGAAATTTTTTAATTACAAACTTGGAAGTAATCGAAATTTAAGAACTTTTATTTCTTCATCTTTAAAATTACAGAGTTATTAATTTTGAAAATTTACATTAAAAAACTATGCAAATTAAAAAAAATTTTAGTCAAATTTTTAAAAAATAAAGAATTTGTAATTTTGTTGCTTAGAATTCGAAATTTCTTCAATTTGGAAGATTAAACATTTTTTTAAACTTTTAATTTCTAAAATTATCAAAATCAATAAAAAATAAAAAATTGTATTGATATGTCTTTAAAACTAAAAATTTTTAATCGTAATTCTTCCAAATTGAAGAATTCCAAAAAATGTTCCAAAAATTGAATAATTTGAAATCCTGTATTTTCAAAATCCATTTATTCGAAATTTCTGTAATTTTGAAATTTTTTAATCAAAAACTTGACTTTTGATTTTCAGTCATCAAAATTTAAGAACTTTTATTTCTACATCTTTAAAATTAGAGTTTTTAATTTTGAAAATTTATATTAAAAATCGATGCGAATTTTCAGTTTAAAAATGAAAAATCTGTAATTTCGTTATTTGAATTCGAAATTTCATCAATTTGGAAAATTTCTAGCCGATTAATCTAATTTCAGTATTCAAACTTTTATTTAAAACATTTAATTTATTTAAAAATTTCAATATTAATTAAAATTTTTAATATTTATTATAATTCATGATTAATAACTAAATTTTATAGTGATTGAAATTGAAGCATTTATTTAAATTTGATAATTTTTTCTACAAATTATGAGGGACTCAAAAAGATACTTTTCGGCCCTAGGACCTTTTCAATTTCCAAAATTCTTTCCAATCCTCCTTAAAACAAGACCGGTAAAGTAGGTAGGCAGGGAGCGTTCTATGCGCAATTTCCTACCTTACCGACTTTGAGAACATTCTGCAGCTGAAGTGGTTCGTGTCCGTGCTAAGCTTGAATACCATTCTGGAAACTTAGCAAGGACACGAACCACTTCAACTGCAGAATTTTATCGATATCGGTAAGGTATAATATTGATAATATTAAAATAAAATTAAAATTAATTAAAATCAAAATAATTAATTTAAATTCAATTAAAATAAAGTTAATAATATTTTTTCAAATTTTTTGCAGACCTTTACTGAAAGATGATGTATAATCAGTCAAATGAATGTTGCAAATACAGAAAGAGGAAATTAGATCAAAAGAAAAAAGAAAAGAAAAAATTGAGTAAAAATGAAGATTTTCAAGAAGAAAATTTTCAACCGAAAAACACTAAATGTTTAAATAAAAAAAAGAAGAAAGTTGTTAAAGTTAAATCTGCTAAATTTAACTCAGAGATGAATGATTTGCTTTCAAGAATTAAACCTTCTTTTTTTGAAAGAGAAAAGTATTTTAATCCGCATCACGTTATTTGTTTTTTAGAAGAAATGAAAAATAAGAATCTCAAACAACAAAATATAATTTATACAATCGCAGGTTCCAAATCTTGCTTAGGTACGTATGCTTTTAAATTACTTTTGATGAACGAGCCAGAAATTTGTCAAGGTTAGGTGAAATTTTAGAACGACCTCAAGTTTTTTTTTATTAAAAAAAAAAAAATTAGAATAAATTCAAGAATTTAAGGAAGTTAATCTGTTATGATTAAAAATCTGGTTTTCGTTGTGGTTTCACTGACTTCATGTTTTTGTAAATGTTAATAATAATCTTCAAATTTATTAAAATGATTAAATATTAAATTTTCAATAAACGGAATTAATTTTCAATACAAAAAAAATCATTTCTAACGAATTAGTTGAATTTGCAATAAAAATATAAACCTACAACTCAACTGATTAATTTTATTATATTAATAATAATAATTAATAATATAATTATAATAATTTTCAACCAAAAAAGATAAATTTTTAACAAGATAATTAATTTTCAATCAAGAATCTTAATTTTGAACAAAAAATGTTTAATTTAAATACAAAAATAATTGATTTGAAAAAATAAATTTTAAAACAAAGTAGTTCAATTTTCAACTTTTAAAATAAAAATAATTCATTTAAAAACTAAATTTAAATAAAGTAGTTAAATTTTCAATCAACGAAATTAATTTTCAACTATGAAAGAACGAATTAAATTTTTGTTATTAATGATCTCAATTTGAAATAAAAAATAGTTGAATTGAACAAAAAAGATGAATTTTTAGCTCAAAAAAAAAATGAATTTTGAACCAAGAAGATTGATTTTCAACTAAAAATGTTTAGTTTAAAAATATAAATAATTGTTTTAAAAAATTACTTTTAAAACAAATTAGTTCAATTTTGAACTTTCAAAATGAAAATAATTCAGTTATAAACTAAATTTTAAAACCAAATATTTAAATTTCCAATTAATGAAATTAATTTTTAACTATAAAAAAATGAATTAAATTTTTTTTATTAAATTTTGAACCAAAAAGATTTATTTTCAAGTAAAATCATGAATCTTCAACCAAGATTTTAATTCGAAATAAGAAGCAGTTCAATAGAACAAAAAAGATGAATTGTCAGCAAAAAAATGAATTTTTAACCAAGAACCTGAATTTTAAACAAAAAATGTTTAATTTAAAAATAAAAATAATTGATTAAGAAGAATGAATTTTAAAACAAATTATTTCAATCTTTAACTTTTAAAATAAAAATAATTATTTTTACAATGAATTTAAAAACAAATTAATTCAATTTTCAACTTTTAAAATAAAAATAATTCATTTAAAAAGTGAATTTTAGACCAAATATTTAAATTTCAAATTAACGAAATTAAATTTCAACTAAGAAAAAACGAATTAAATTTTTGTTATTAAATTTTCAACCAAAGAAATTAATTTTCAACCAAGATTTCAATTTGAAATAAAAAAAAGTTGAATTGCACAAAAAAAAGGAATTTTGAGCAAAAAAAAATGAATTTGGAACAAAGAACATTATTTTTCAACAAAAAATCTTTAATTTAAAAATGAAAATAATTGATTGAAAAAAATAAATTTTGAAACAAAGGTGTTCAATTTTCAACTTTTAACATAAAAATAATTCATTCAAAAACTGGATTTTAAACAAAATAGTTAAATTTTCAATTAACAAAATTAATTTTCAACTTAAAAAAAACGAATAAAAGTTTTCTTATTAAATTTTCAACCAAAGAAATGAATTTTCAAGTGAAATCATAAATCTTAAACAATCAAAAATTAATTTTGAACAAAAAGTGTTCAATTTAAAAATAAAAATAATTGATTAAAAAAAAATTGTTAAACAAAGTTGTTCAATTTTCAACTTTTAAAATAAAAATAATTCATTTAAAAAACTGGATTTTAAAGAAAATAGTTAAATATCCGAACAAAAAAATTAATTTTCAACTTTGAAAAAATGAATTAAATTTTTGTTATCAAATTTTCAAGCAAAGAGATAAATTTTCAACCAAGATTTCAATTTGAAATAAAAAAAAGTTGAATTGCTCAAAAAAGAGAAATTTTGAGAAAAAAAAATGAATTTGGAACAAAGAACATTATTTTTCAACAAAAATGTTTAATTTAAAAATAAAAATAATTGATTCAAAAAAATAAATTTTGAAACAAAGTTGTTCAATTTTCAACTTTTAAAATAAAAATAATTCATTTAAAAACTGGATTTTAAACAAAATAGTTCAATTTTCAATTTAAAAATTCAATTTTCAACTTTAAAAAATGAATTAAATTTTTGTTATTAAATTTGTAAGCAAAGAAATAAATTTTCAAGTGAAATCATGAATCGTAAACAATTCAAAATCAATTTTGAACAAAAAGTGTTCAATTCAAAAATAAAAATAATTATTTTTAAAATGAATTTTAAAACAAATTAATTTAATTTTCAACTTTTAAATGAAAAATAATTCATTCAAAAAGTGAATTTTAAACCGAATAGTTAAATTGCAAATTAACGAAATTATTTTTTAACTATAAAAAAAACGAATTAAATTTTTGTTATCAAATTTTCAACCAAAGAGATGAATTTTCGACCAAGATTTAAATTTCCAATAAAAAAGAGTTGAATTGAACAAAAAATATCATTTTTCAGCAAAAATAGATGAATTTTCAAAAAAAAAAAACATTAATTTTTATCAAAAACTGTTTAATGTGAAAATAAAAATAATTGATTTAAAAAATTAATTTTAACCAAGTAGTTCAGTTTAAAAAAAATGATGTCAAGAAGATAAATTTTCTGCCAAATAGTATGAATTTTCAAGAAATTGCATGAAATTTCAACAAACAATTTGAATTTTTACTAACAAAAAAATGTTCAGCCAAACAAGTGAATTTTAAATTTAAATGAAAAATCATTCAACAAAATAATTCATTTTTATAAAAAAGTTTAAGTTTCAACCTTGTCTACTTGAATTTTCAAAAAAATAAAAATTTCCCGCCAAAAAGAATAATTCTCTACCAAAAGAATCAAGTTAAAAAAAAATTAAGGGTTAAATTTTCATTTAACAAAATTAATTTTCAACTATAGAAAACGGATTGAATCTTTAAAAATTAAATTTTCAACTAAAGAGATGAATTTTTTACTAAAATCATGAATCTTAAACAATGAGTTAAATTTGAAATAAAAAACAGTCGAATTGAACCAAAAAAATTAATTTTTAACAAAAAATTTTTAATTTAAAAATAAAAATAATTAGTTGAAAAAAAATTAATTTTTAACAAAACAGTTAAGTTTCAAACGAATAGATGAATTTTCAACTAAAATGACGAATAATTAGCAAAATGATTGAATTAAGAAAAAAACCGTTCAAATTTCAACCAAGTAGTTTAACAAAAATAAAAAAAAAACGCATCAAAAGATACATTTTTTGCCAAAAATATGAATTTTCAAAAAATTGCATACAATCTTTAATCAAAAAGTTGAATTTTTAATTGAAAAAGAATATACTGAATAAATGATATTTCATAATTTTATTTATTTTAATTTCACTGATCTAATCAGTAACGTCCACTGATCGAATCAGTAATTTTGAATGATCTAAATAAAGTCATTTTGAGTGATGCAATCAGTAATTTTCACTAGTTAAATCAGTCATTTTGACTGATCTGATCCGTGACATTCAATCTTCCGTCTGTCAAAACTACTGTTTTGTCAGTAGAAATTGTCGACAAATTTAAAAAAAGATGGAAAAAGGTAAATAGGTGACAACCTGTGATGACTGAAAATATTTAATTTGTTTATTATAATTATAGTACTATTCAATTTTAATTATTAACAAAGAGTTGTTTACTTTGTAAACCATCATAAAAATTTGTTGAGAATGTAAGAACTGCTCTTCCAAGTTTATTAATTAATAATAAAATTTTAATTGACGTGAGAAGAGATAAAAATTGATAGAAAAGTGTGCATAAATGATGAGATAAAAAATATAAAAGAAGACTACTTCAAACAATTGATCAAGAAACAGTAAAGTTAATTTTTCAGAATTAAAAGAAAATAGGAAAAAAGTCAAATAATTTCAAAAGATATTTAGCGATTTTTAAAGTTTTGAAAAGATAAAAAAAAAAATTTAATTTGAAAAGATTTCCCAAAATTTATTAAAAATATTTTTTTTCAATCTTTTTTGTCACATCTGAAACAATCAAGCATTTCTGTGCATTTTGTGGATAATCTTAGAAAAATAAAATTTATGTAACCTCAAAAATAAATAAAAAATTTTCAAATCAAATTTTTTATATTTTTAATGTTAGAAAATAAAAATCCAGAATAGTGAAATCACGCGTGCATAGTTTAAAATAATTATTGTTTGTTTATTGGATAAATTCTCATTGCCACATTGCATTGACAATGAATCTGAGCCAATTAATACTCCTTTTTTCTTGTAATCTGAAGTTCGTTTTTGTTCACGTGTATCACTCTTTGACCCAGAATTATCTGCATAATTCTTGTTTAAGTAATTACTGAATTGCTCATTAAACGCATCATGATGCTTTTTATAGCACTCTAAATCCTGACATGAAAGACTTTTATGTTCACCGATTTCTCACTTGTATGCATTTTAATGGAATAAAACACTTTGAATGTAAATCAGTCAAAATTTGACTGTGAAATCAGTCAAAATTTGACTGGTGAAATCAGTCAAAATTTTACTGGTGAAATAAGTCAAAATTTGACTGGTGAAATCAGTAAAGCATGATTTTACTGGAAAAGCAGTCATTTCTACTGAAAAACAGTCATTTTAGCAGATCAGTCAGTCAAGATTTCTGGCTGAATCAGTCATTGGGAATCGCTGATTTTTAGTTAACAGAAGTGACTGATTTTCAGTCAATGGAAGTGCCTGGTCAGACCATTCAGGATTAATTATTTGAATACTGTCATTTCCACTGAAAAACCAGTCATTCTATCAGAATAATCAGTCAATATTTCTGACTGGATCAGTCACTTGAAATTACTGATTTTCAGTGAATGGAAGTGTCTGATTAGACCATTCAGAATTAATTATTCAAACACTTTCATTTCTACTGATAAACCAGTCATTCTAGCAGATGAATCAGTCAATATTTCTGATTGAATCAGTCTCTTGAAATTACTGATTTTCAGTGAATGAAAATGGCTCATTAGACCATTAGAATTAATTATTTAAACATTGCGATTTCTACTGACAAACCAGTCATGCTAGCAGATTATTCAGTCAATATTTCTGACTGAATCAGTCTCTTGAAATTACTGATTTTCAGTGAATGGAAGTGGCTGATTAGACCATTCAGAATTAATTATTTAAACACTGTCATTTGTACTGGAAAACCAGTCATTTTAGCAAATGAATCTGTCAATATCTCTGACTGAATCAGTCACTTGAAATTACGGGTTTAGAGTCAATGGAAGTGCCTGATCAGACCATTCAGGATTCATTATTTGAACACTGTCATTTCTACTGAAAACCCAGTCATTCTATCAGAATTATCATGCAATATTTCTGACTGACCCAGTCTCTTGAAATTACTGATTTTCATTGAATGGAAGTGGCTCATTAGACCATTCAGAATTAATTATTTAAACACTATTTCTACTGACAAACCAGTCATTCTAGCAGATTAATCAGTCAATATCTCTGACTGAATCCGTCACTTGAAATTACGGGCTTAGAGTTAATGGAAGTGTCAGATCAGACCATTCAGAGTTGAGTATTTAAACACTGTCATTTCTACTTAAAAATCAGTTATTTTAGCAGATTAAGCAGTCAAGATTTCATTTTTATGCATTGTAATAGAATCAAACACTTTCAATTTGAATCAGTCAACATTTGAATAATGAAATCAATCAAGCATGCTTTGAGTGAAAAATCAGTCATTTCTAATGAAAAAACAGTCATTTTAGCAGATTAATCAGTAAAAATTTCTGTCTGAATCAGTGTTTGAAATTACTAATTTTCAGCGAATAGAAGTGATTGGTTTTCGGACAATAGAAGTTACTGATTTTCAGTCAATGTAAGTATTTTATCAGACCATTCAGGATTAATTATTTGAATACTGTCATTACTACTGAAAAACCAGTCATTCTATCAGAATAATCAGTCAATATTTCTGACTGAATCAGTCACTTGAAACTACGGTTTTAGAGTCAATGGAAGTGTCAGATCAGACTATTCAGGATTAATTACTTGAACAATGTCATTTCTACTGAAAAACCAGTCATTCTAGCAGAATAGCAGTCAATATTTCTGACTGAATCAGATACTTGAAATTACTGATTTTAAGTGAACGGAAGTGTCTGATTGGACCATTCAGAATTAATTATTTAAACACTGTTATTTCTACTGACAAACCAGTCATTCTATCAAAATAATCAGTCAATATTTCTGACTGAATCAGTCTCTTGAAAATATTGATTTTCAGTGAATGGAAGTGGCTCATTAGACCATTCAGAATTAATTATTTAAACACTGTTATTTCTACTTAAAAACCAGTTATTTTAGCAGATTAACCAGTCAAGATTTAATTCGTATGCATTGTAATAGAATTAAACACTTTGAATTTAAATCAGTCAACATTTGAATAATGAAATCAATGAAGCATGCTTTGAGTGAAAAATCAGTAATTTCTAATGAAAAACCAGTCATTTCAGCAGATTAATCAGTAAACATTTCTGTCTGAATCAGTGTTTTTGAAATTACTAATTTTCAGCCAATAGAAGTGATTGATTTTCGGGCAATAGAAGTGACAGATTTTCAGTCAATGAAACTGTCTGATCAGACCATTCAGCATTAATTATTCAAACTCTGTCATGTATACTGAAAAACCAGTCGTTTTAGCAAATAATTCAGTCAATATTTCTGACAGAATTAGTCACTTGAAATGATTGACTTTCGGCCAAAAGAAGTGATTAATTACAGGCAATGGAAGTGAATAATTTTCAGTCAATGGAAGTGGCTGATCAGACCATTTAGACACTGTAATTTATACTGAAAAACCAGTCATTTTTGCAGATTGATCAGTCAAGATTTCTGTCTGAATCAGTCACTTGAGGTTACTGATTTTCAGCCAATACAAGTTACTGATATTTTGGCAATAGAAGTGTCTGATCAGACCATTCAAAATTGATTATTTAAACATTGTCATTTCTGCAGGGAAAACCAGTCATTTTTAGCAAATTAATCAGTCAGTATTTCTGACTGAGTCAGTCACTTGAAGTTACTGATTTTAAGTCAATGGAAGTGCCTGATTAGACCATTTAGAATTTATTATTCAAATACTATGATTTTCACTGAAAAACCAGTAATTTTAGCAAATTAGTCAGTCAAGACTTCTGAAAGAATCAGTCTCTTGAAAGTACTGATTTTCAGTTCATGGAAGTGTCTGATCAGATCATTCATAATTAATTATTTAAAAAATGTCATGTACACTGAAAATCAGTAATTTCAGCAAATTAATCAGTCAATATTTCTGATCGAATTAGTAACTTGAAAGTACTGATTTTCAGTTGATAAAAGTGACCTATTTTCAGTCAAGGGAAGTGCCTAATCAGACCACTCATAATTAGTTATTGAAACACTGTCATTTCCACTGCAAAACCAGTAATTCTATCAGATTAATCAGTCAGTATTTCTGACTGCATCAGTCACTTGAAATTACTGATTTTCAGTGAATGGAAGTGTCTGATTAGAACCATTCAGAATTGATTTCTTAACCACTGTCGTTTCTACTGGAAAACCAGTCATTTCAGCAGATTGATCTGTCAAGTTATTTTTTGTGTGCATTACAACAGAATCAAATACTTCGAATTCAAATCAGTCAACATTTGACTAACAAAATCAATCAAGTCCACTTTGACTGGAAAATCAGGCTATTCTACTGAAGAACCAGTCATTTTAGCAGATTGTTTTGTCATGATTTTTGACTGAATCAGTCACTTGAAATCACTGCTTTCCTGTTAATAAATGTAACTGATTTTCAGTCAATGGAAGAGTCTAATCCGACCATTCAGAATTAATTCTTCAGTCACTGTCATTTATATTGGAACACCAGTCATTTTAGCAGATTAACCAGTCAATATTTCTGACTGAATCAGTCACTCGAAATTACTGCTTTTCAGTTAATGAATGTAATTGATTTTCAGTCAATAGAAGTGTCTGATGAAATAATTCAGAATTAATCATTTCGTCACTGTCATTTGTACTGGAAGAACAGTCATTTTAGCAGATTGATCAGTCAATATTTCTGACTGAATCAGGCACTTGAAAGAACTGATTTTCAGTGAATGGAAGAGTCTGGTCAGACCATTCAGAATTTATTATTCACACACTGTGATTTCTACTGAAACACCAGTCGTTTAGCAGAATAATCAGTCACGATTTTTGACTGAATCAGTCACTTGAAATCACTGCTCTTCAATTAATAAATGTGACTGATTTTCAGTCAATCGAAGTCTGTAATCAGATCATTCAGAATTAATTATTGAGTCACTGTCATTTATACTAAAAAACATTCATTTTAGCAGATTAATCAGTCGAATATTCTTGACTGAATCAGTCACTTCAAGTTACTGATTTTCAGTAAATGGAAGTACGTGAGCACAGCATTCAGAATTAATCATTAACACGCTGTCATGTTTACTGAAAAATAACTCATTTCAGCAGGTTAACCAGTCAAAATTTCTGTCTGAATCAGTGTTTGAAATTACTAATTTTCAGCCAATAGAAGTGATTGATTTTCGGGCAATAGAAGTGGCTGATCAGACCATTCAGAATTTATTATTTAAACACTGCCATGTACACTGAGAAACGAGAGATTTTAGCAGATGAATCAGTCAATATTTCTGAATGAATCAGTCACTTAAAATGACTGATTTTCAGCCAATAGAAGTAAATGATTTTCGGGCAACGGAAGAAGTTAATTTTCAGTCACAGACAGTGGCTGATCAGACCAGTCAGAATTTATTATTTAGACATTGTTATTTATACTGAAAGACCAGTCATTTTAACAGATTCATGAGTCAAGATTTCTCAATGGACCAGTCACTTGAAAATACTGATTTTGAGGCAATGGAAGTGCCTGATCAGACCATTCAGAATTTATTATTTGAACAATATGATTTCTACTGAAAAGCCAGTCATTTCAGCAGATTATTCTGTCAAGATTACACTGGTATGAATTACAATAGAATTAAATACTTTAAATTTAAATCAGTCAAAATTTGAATAATAAAATCAATCAAGCCCACTATGACTGGAAAATCAGTCATTTTTGTGGAAACTCCAGTTTTTTAAGCAGATTAGTCAGTCAAGATTTCTGACTGAATCAGTCACTTGAAATTACTGATTTTTAGCCAACAGAAGTGATTGATTTTCAGGCAAAAGAAGTGTCTGATCAGACCATTTAGAATTAATTATTTAAATACTGTGATTTCTACTGAAAAACAATTCATTTCAGCAGAATTATCTGTCAAGATTTCACTGGTATGCATTACAATAGAATAAAACACTTTCAATTTGAATCAGTCAACATTTGTCTAATAAAATCAGTCAACATTTGACTAATAAAATCAGTCAACATTTGACTAATAAAATCAGTCAAAATTTGACTAATAAAATCAGTCAAGCCTAATTTGAATGGAAAATCAGTCATTTCTACTAAAAACCACTCATTTTATCAGATTGATCAGTCACGATTTTCGACCGAATCAGTCAATTGAAATCACTAATTTTCAGTTAATAAATGTGACTGATTTTCAGTCAATGGAAGTGTCTAATCAGACCATTCAGAATTAATTATTCATTCACTGTTATTTATACTAAAAACCAGTCACTTTAGCAGATTAATCAGTCAATATTTCTGACTGAATTAGTCACTCGAAATCACTGATTTTCAGTTAAAAGTGACTAATTTTTGGGCAACAGAAGTGACTGATTTTCAGTCAATCGAAGTGTCTGGTCAGAATATTCAAAATTAATTATTTAAATACTGAAAGTTACAGTTTAGATCAGTCAAAATGACTAACTCGATCAGTGGAAGTTGCTGATTAGATCTTTCAGATTCACTTATTTATCCTTCAAAATTACAGATGAAATCATTCAAAATGACTTTTTTCGTGAGTCAAATTGTCTAATTTGAATAGTCACTTTTGACTGATTTTTCAGTCATCAAATCCAAATTATTTTAATAAGACAAAATTGATATTTTTTATGAAAGATAGTTTGAAATTATTCAATGAATTATTACTTTTATTTTCAAAAATATTTTTTAAACCGTCCCTAACATTAATTTGACATAAAACAGCCATTTTGAATTTTTTCGGGCATTTCCCGGGCACAATGCAAGAAGATTTTTTCAATTTAAAAAAAAAATGTGTTTTGCCATTTAACATTCCAAGTTAATTTTAAAAGCCCGTGCGTTGATCAATTTAAAAAAAAAATATTTCCCTAGAAAACAAAAAAAAGCAATTTTACTGCAAATAACCTTTTAATAATTTCAGGTACGATTGGAAAATCAAAAAGAGTGCAAGAAAAGCCGACCCAGGCTGTTAAATGCGATTCTATTTGTTCTTTTGATAGTGTTGTCGACTTAACTGGTAATTGATTTATACGTATTTAATTATATATAAATGTCATAAAATTTATTTAAAAATTAAAAAAAAAATTTTTTCAATATTTTTAGGGTTTCGTAGCCCTGGACAGAAACCCTTATAGTTTCGGTCGTGTGTCCGCCCATCCTACTTTTTCCCTAGGAGGGGAAGTGAAGGGAAAATAAGGGAAATGTGAGGTGGGAAGTTCGGGAAAAAAGGGCTGGTGAAGAGAGGGGGAATCAGTGGAAATTAGGGGAGGGTGAATGGGGGAAGTGAGTAGTGGGGAAGAAGGGGAAGTGACGGGAAATAGAAGGTGCGGAAATAAGGAGAAGTAATGGGAAATGATGAGTGGGGGGTATGCTAAGTCCTGGAAAATCGTGGGAGAAGTAGAGGAGGGGAAGAATGGGAAGTGAGGGAAAATTAGGGGTGGCGAAGAGAGAGGAGGTAACTAGGGGAAGTGAAAAAAATGGGAGGTAGTGAAGAGAGGGGAAATGAGGGAAGGAGAATTGAGTAGTGCTGATGTAGGGGAAGTGAGTATTGGATATGTAAGGGAAGTGAAGGGAAATGAAAGGTGTGGAAATATGTATGGAGATAAGTGTGGAAATAAGGAGAAAATGGTGGAAAAGTAGTGGAAGTGAGAAGTGTTGAAGTAGGGTAAGTGAAGGCAAATGAAACGTGTTAAAGTGAGCAGTAGTGCGGTGAAATATTGGTTGGGGAGTAGGGGTAGTGCAGGAAAATGATGGGAGGAAAAGTAGGGAAAGCGAGGGAAAGTAAGGAGGGGGGACTCAGTCTATAACGGAAATTTACGGTGGAAAAATGGGAGGAAATGAAGAAAGAAGATGTAGATGAAAAGAGGGGAGGGTAAGTATAATAACACAGGGTAGGGGAAGAGAGAGGAAATTAGGTGATAGAAAGTAAGGGAAATAAGAAAAGGGACAATAGGGGAAAAGACGGTTGAGGAAGTGAGAAGAAATTAAGTGAGGTGAATTAGAAGAAATGGGGGGAGAAAAGGGAGGGAAAATGAGAAGTTTGGAAGTATCGGAAGTAAGGGGAAATGAGGGTAGGGAGAGTAGGAGAAGTGGGAGAAAAATGATGGGAGAAGAAGTATACGAAGTGATGGGATGGGAACGGGGGTAATGAGGGGAAATTTGGGGAGGAGAAGTAGGAGAAGGGGTGTGTCAGTTCGGAAAGTGAGGTGAGGGGTAAGTAGATGAGGAAGAAGTTGGGTAAAGGAGGATGGAAGCGAAGGTTAAATTGTGGTTTGGGAATGTAGGGGGAGTAGCGAAAGGAGAGTATGGGAGGATGTTTGAACGACTTAATTAATGTCTTAATCGGCTACGAAACCCTTTTTTGTAGGTGCACAGCGTCCACCTTGTCTAACTTTTTCTACTTCATTCTTTACTTTAGGTTTGGCACTGACGACAGAGGAAGAGGAAGAAATTGCTAAGAATCTAAGGAAACGAAAAAAGGTGATACAAAAGGGGCAAAAGCAGAAAAAGGGAGGAGAGGTAAATGAGGGACAAGAGGTGGTCGAAATAAAGACACCTGAAGTGGAAGAAGAAAAAGAAGAAAAAGCAGAGGAAGAAGAAAAAGAAGAGAAAGAAGAAAAAGAAGAAAAAGAAATAGAAAAAGAAGTAGAAGTAGAAAGAGAAGTAGAAGAAGAAGAAGAAGTAGTTACTAAGGAAGAGTAAACAAGGGCCAAAAAATCCCCACAAAAAACGTTAGAAATTTAGTTTATAATAAAAATAAAAATAAAAATAAAAATAAAAATTTCGAAAAACTATTCATATGTTAAAAGTTTTTATATACTGAAATTCGAATTTAAATCAGATTAAAGAAATTATAAAGCAAATGATTGAAATTATTCCTAAAATTTGTAGAAAATTTTTGCGATGAATTTTTAAAGGAAAAAAGCAAAATGTTTTTAAGATCCTGTAAAGTGCAAAAGATTCCTTTAAAATTTTCCGGGTTCTTTTGCGACAGTTTTGTAAATTTGAATTTTTTCTAGAAATCGTGTGAAAATTTTTTTATTTCCTCAAAAGCTATCTGTCCTAGTATTTCACTAGTTTTCTCTCAGTCTCAAATTTGCCCTTTCCATATCTTCCTAGTAGATCACTAGTTTCCCCTTGGTCCCAAATTTGCCATCTCCAGAGTTCCCTAGTAGTTTACTAGTGTCCATAAGTCCTACTTTCGCCCTTTTCATCGCACCCTAGTATTTTCCTAGTGCTCCTAAGTACTAATTTCGCCTTTTCAGTAGCTTCCTAGTAGTTCATCATTGCCCTTCCAGAGCTTACTAGTAGTTCACCATTGCATTTCCAGAGCTTCCTAGTAGTTCACTATTGCCTTTCCAGAGCTTCCTAGTAGTTCACAATTGCCTTTCAGAGTTTCATAGTAATTCGCAATTGCCTTTCCAGAGCTTCCTAGTATTTCGCCATTGTCTTTCCAGAGCTTCCTAGTAGTTCAACATTGCCTTTCCAGAGCTTCCTAGTAGTTCAACATTGCCTTTCCAGAGCTATCTAGTAGTTCACCATTGCCAATCCAGAGCTTCCTAGTAGTTAACCATGGCCTTTCCAGAGCTTCCTAGTAGTTCACCATTGCCTTTCCAGAGCCTCCTAGTAGTTCATCATTGCCTCAAATCCCAATGTCACCCTTTCCAGCGTTTCCCATTGGTCACTAGTGCCCCAAAAACCACAAATTCGGCATTTCAGCATGTCCTATTTGTTCACTAGTGTTCTTTGAGTTTCAAATTTTACCTTTATTTCGAACCTTAGTAATTCACAAGAGCAACCCAAATCCATAATTCGCCTTTTCTTGCGTTTCTAGTAGTTCACTAGTGTGCCAGAGTACTAATTTCGCCCTCTCCAGCGCTACCTAGTAGTTCATCAGTGTCCCACCAGCCCAGATCCACCCTTTCGAGAGCTCCCTAGTACCTCTTTAGTACCCCAAATAAAAAATCACTCTTTCCAGCGTTCGCTAGTAGTTCACTAATACCCTAGTAGTCCACTAGTGCACGTAAGTACTACTTTCGCCACTTTCTGTGCTCATCCCTCCCTAGTAGCTCACAATTTTCCCTTGAGTCTCAAATTCGCACTTTCCAACATTACCTAGTAGTTCACTAGTATCCTCTAAGTCCTCAATTCACCCTTTCCAGCGTTCACTAATAGTTCACTGGTGCCTCCTAAATCCCAAATATACCTTTTTCAGCAAATTCACCCTTTTCAGCGTTCTCTAGTGGTTCACTTGTGTCTCCTAAGTCTTTTCGCATTTTCCAGCTTTCCCTAGTAGTTAACTAGTTTCCCTTAAATCCTGTCATGCAAAAATTCGCCCTTCACAGCACTCCCTAGTAGTTCACTAGTGCCCCTCAAATCCTAGACTTCGCGCTTTCTAGCACCCCTAGTAGTTCACTAGTTTCCCTTGGATCCAAAAATTAGCGCTATATATAGCTCTCTAGTAGTTTACTAGTGCCCTCAGTTACTTATTTCCCGCTCTCCAGTGCTTCCTTGTTATTCACTAGTGTTCGCATGTCCTAAAATTTACGCTTTCTAACGCTCCCTAATAGTTCACTGGTGCCCCCTAAGTCCTAATTTCACCCTTTCCAGCACTCCCTAGTAGGACTATATTCTCCCTTCTCAGTGCTTCCTTGTTATACACTAGTGTCCCCAAGTCCCAAAATATTCGCTTTCTAGGGCTCCCTAGTAGGGTCCACTAGCGTCCCTTAAATCAAGTAATTCGCGCTGTCAAGCACTCCCTAGTAGTTCACCAGTGTTCATGTAATCGATAAATTTGCGCATTCTAGCTCTTCCTAGTAGTTCACTAGTGCCCCTTAAGTACCAACTTCTCCCTTTTCAGCGATAACATGTTATTCAACTAGTGCCCCCAAGTTCCAAAATTTATGCTCTCTAGCGCTCTCTAGTAGTTCACTAGTATCCCTTCAATCCACAAATTCGCGCTTGCTGATGCTCCCTAGTAGTTCAATAGTGCCCCTTGAATCCACAAATTCGCGCTTTCTAGTGCTCCCTAGTATTTCACTAGCGACCCTGAAATTCAAAAATTCGCGCTTTCTAGCGTTCCCTAGTAGTTAACAAGTGCCTTTAAATCCTACTTTCTCCCTTTTCAGTGCCTCCTTGGTATTCTTTTGCGTTCCCAAGTCCCAAAATTTTCTTCCTAGCACTCCCTAGTAGTGCACCATTGTACCTTAATTACAAACTTCCCACTTATTGGCGTTTTCCTGTTATTCACTAGTGTCCCCAATTCCATAATTTTATCTTTCTGAGGCTCCCTAGTAGTTTACTATTGCCCCTTGAATCCAAAAATTCGCGACTTCTAGCAGTTCCTAGTAGTTCACGAGTGCCCCTGTAATTCGAAAATTCTCGTTGAAGCTCTTCCTAGTAGGTCACTAGTGTACCTTAATTACAAACTTCTCCCTTTTTTCCTTGTTATTTACTAGTGCCCCCAATTCCCAAAATTTTATCTTTCTGGGGCTCCCTAGTAGTTCACTAGTGCCCCTTAAATAAAAAAATTAGCGATTTCTAGCACTCCCTAGTAGCTCACCAGTGCCCCTTGAATCTGAAAATTCGCGCTTTCTAGCGCTCCCTAGTAGTTCACTTGTGTTCCTTAAATCTAAAAATTTGCGCTTTCTAGCGCGCCCTAGTAGTTCACTAGCGCCCCTGAAATCCAAAAAAGTCGCGCTTTCTAACGGTCCCTAGTAGTTCACTAGTGTTCCTCAAATGAAAAATTCGCGCTTTCTAGCATTCCCTAGAAGTTCACTAGTGTTCCTTGAATAAAAAAAAATCGAGCTTTCTAGCATTCCCTAGTATTTCACTAGTGCCCCTTGAATCTAAAAATTCGCGCTTTCTCGCGCGCCCTAGTAGTGCACTAGTGTCTCTGAAATCCAAAAAATCGCGCATTCTAGCACTCCCTAGTAGTGCACCAGTGTACCTTAATTACAAACTTTTCCCTTTTTAGCTTTTCCTTGTCATTCACTAGTGTCCCCAATTCCCAAAATGTTATCTTTCTGGGTATCCCTAGTAGTTCATTAGCGTCCTTTAAATAAAAAAATTTCGCGCTTTCTAGCAATCCCTAGTAGTTTACCAGTGCCCCTGAAATTCGAAGATTCGCCACTTCTGGCTCTTCCTAGTAGTTCACTAGTGTAATTAATTACCAACTTCTTCCTTTTTAGCGCTTCCTTGTTATTCACTAGTGTCCCCAATTCCCAAAATTTTATCTTTCTGGGACTCCCTAGTAGTTAACTATTGTCCCTTGAATAAAAAAATTCGCGCTTTCCAGCACCCCCTAGTAGTTCACTAGTGCCCCTGAAATCCAAAAATTCGCGTTTTCTAGCGCTACCTAGTAGTTAACTAGTGTTTTTCAATGCTACTTTCTCCCTTTTCAGTGTTTCCTTGGTATTCACTTGCGTCCGCAATTCCCAAAATTTTCACTTTCCAGAGCTCCCTAGTAGTTCACGAGTGTTCGTAAAATAAAAAAATTTGCGCTTCCTAGAACTCCCTAGTAGTTCACCAGTGTCCCTGGAATGAGAAAATTCGCGCTTTCTAGCTCTTCCTAGTAGTTCACTAGTGTACCTTAATTACCAACTTCTCCCTTTTTAGCGTTTCCTTGTTATTCACTAGTGTCCCCAATTCTTAAAATTTTATCTTTCTGGGACTCCCTAGTAGTTCACTAGTGTCCCTTGAATCAAAAATTCGCACATTCTATTACTCACTAGTAGTTCACTAGTATTCCTGAAATCCACATATTCGCGCTTTCCAGCACCCCCTAGTAGTTCACTAGTGTCCCTGAAATCCAAAAATGAATTCGCGTTTTTTAGCGCTCCCTAGTAGTTAACTAGTGCCTTCCAATGCTACTGTTTCCCTTTTCAGTGCTTCCTTGGTATTCACTTGCGTCCCCGAGTCCCAAAACTTTCACTTTCCAGGGCTCCCTAGTAGTTCACTAGTGTCCCTTAAATAACCAAATTCGCGCTTCTTAGCACACCCTAGTAGTTCACCAGTGTCCCTGAAATTCGAAAATTCGCGCTTTCTAGCACTCCCTAGTATTTCACTAGTGCCTTTAAATACTACTTTCTCCCTTCTCAGTGCTTCCTTGTTATTCACTAGTGTCCTCAAGTCCCAAAATTTGCGCTTTCTAGCACTCCCTAGTATTTCACTAGTGTTCGAAAAAAATCACACAGCTCTGGAAAAATAAATTTGATCATTATTTTGCATAAATTGCAAAATAAGTACCTTAACAACTTCCTAAGAAGTGACCGTCAGACCTAAATAGATAATAATTTGATTCGTGTTTGAATTGCTGTACATCAGCGACTCCTTATCAAAGACTTCTCAGTGTCTACGCTCATTATCACATTTCTTTAAAACTCTTTCGGAAATCCCACGCATTTCATCATATCGAATGTGTTCAGTGAACGGACGGTCGTCAAAGAAGACGTTAGTCGTACTTACAAAATAATGGTTCATACCGGTGTTACACCCTTGCACAAGCAATGGGCTCGCTTGTCTCAGGAAACCGAAAGAATATCCTTAGAATTTTTATTTCACCCGCGGAATGAAAAAATTTGTGATTCAGGAAAATCTATGAGTAAGTACCATTTTTGGATCAGGATTCAGGAAACTAAAATAAAAATAAATCAAAATTTAAATTCTTCTTCCACGTTTTAGTGTTTATTTGACATTTATTTTCCGGGCAATGAAAATCAATTTTTCAACGAGTAGGAAGTGTAGACCGAAACGTTGATAGATTTTTTGTTTCTGAAAAAGAGGGAAAAAGGTTACCTCAAAAACCACTTTCTTTCTCGTTTTTATTTTCAAATCGTGTTGAAAAAAAATTTACGAAAAATCGGCCAACGTTTTGGTATTCATTCAAATCTATTTTCCAAATGACATGAAACAAAAAAAAATTAACAAGTCTAAAATGAAGACCAAAACGTTGGTAGTTTTCGGTTTTTGAAAAAGAGGAATGAAAATAATTCAACCTTCAAATGTCCTTCCTTCTATTTTTTCACACGCTTTTTCCTGAAATTAATATATCTTCAAGCAAATCAAAAATGAAGACCGAAACGTTGGTAGTTTTTTGTTTTTCATAACGAGGAAAGAAAAATAGGCAAACCCTCAATTTTTTTTTCTGTTCCTCTCGGTTTTTAATCACAATTAAAAAACATTACAACAAATCGGTCAACGTTTTGGTTTTCATTCAACTTCATTTTCCAAATAATAAAAAAAAAATTTCAACAAGTCAAAAATGAAGACCGAAACGTTGGTAGTTTTTTGTTTTTGATAATGAGGAAAGAAGAATAGGCAAACCCTCAATTCTCTTTTTTTTTGTTCCTCTCAGTTTTTAATAACAATTAAAAAACATCCCAAAAAATCTGCCAACGTTTCGGTCTTCAATCAAATTTATTTTCCAAAAAATAAAGAACAAACAAAATTTTCAACAAGTCAAAAATGAACACCGAAACGTTGGTAGTTATTTGTTTTTGATAACGAGGAAAGAAAAATAGGCAAACACTCAATTCTCTTTTTTCTGTTCCTCTCGGTTTTTAATCAAAATTAAAA